>JBAHVQ010000482.1:948847-974105 GCA_036872915.1 Nanipora kamurai | reverse complement strand
TATCATCACTATCATAAACATACATCATCATTTTTACCATCATCACTATCATCATCATTATAATCATTATCAATATCATTATCATCATCATTATCATCATCATCATCATTATCATCATCATTATCAATATCATCATCATTATCAATATCTTTATAATCATAATCAATATCTTTATCATCATCATTATCAATATCTTTATCATCATTATCAATATCTTTATCATTATCATCATTATCATCATCTTTATCATTATCAATATCTTTATCATTATCATCATCATCAACACCATTATCATTACTATTACCATTGTCGCGTTTTTATCACTATCATCACCACCATCATTGTCATTATCATTACCAATATCGCCTTCTTATTACGATTATTATCATGTCATTGTCATTCTTATCACAATTATCGTTATCATCACTATCATTATCGTTATTGCTATCGTTATCATTACAGTTATCACCAGCACTGACATTATCCAAGATGAAATACCACTAACCTGTTTATCTCTTGGTATTAAGAAGTCAAGCTCCATCTCATGCAAAGAACGAACCTGAAATTCCAACATAAATAGAAAGCATTCGCCTTTCACTTCAACCTGCACGGTTTACCTGGAACTTAAATATGCACCTTACGAGTTATTAAACCACGAGCTGATATATGAAAGACAACTTACTCCACTATCGTCTGATAACTTGGACTCCGTTGACACTTTTCGGTCAAACACGATATCGCTGATGTCTATTTGCCAAATAGAGCGTTTGAGTTCTCGTTCCCGGCGCCATTGTCTGCAAATGATACCAGAAAATGAGTGGGCTGTGTTTGTTTGTGACATAAATTGCCTGATATGTCTATCATTCAATCTATCCCAATTTTATTGCACCTTCTCTTTTGTCTCTTTTCTGTTATGTAATAGACAACAAGGGACCGGATATGCAGACGGACAGATAGACAGATAGATGGACCAACAGATAGACAGACTGGCAGATTAACAGATAAGCAGACAGGCAGACAGTCAAAAGGTTTGGGAAACGTCAAGTTAACCATTCTTAAGTTGCGGCAGTTTCCCAAACCTTTTGATTATCTACAAGCTGTTCAATATTGCTGACGCGGCACTCTACTTTTGTATCATAGACAGACAGACACAGACAGACAGGCGGACTAACAGACAGACAGACAAGAAGACAGGTGAACAAACAGATAGACAGATAGACTAACTGATACACAGACAGGCGGACTAACAGATAGACAGATAGACAGAAAGGCCGTCTAACAGGTAGACAGACAGGTAGACATAT
Source organism: Nanipora kamurai (assembly GCA_036872915.1). Lineage (NCBI taxonomy): Eukaryota > Metazoa > Cnidaria > Anthozoa > Scleralcyonacea > Helioporidae > Nanipora > Nanipora kamurai. Next base: position 972,801 of record JBAHVQ010000482.1, on the reverse strand, counting down.
TGATGGAAGTGCACACCAGTACGAAAGGAAGACGAAGGTTCTGGGATGCTGTTGTTAAACTTGTTGTTAGACTTAAAAAAAGACACATGGTCGCTTTTCTACTATTCGCAGCATGCAATCAGGTATTATGTGAGAAAAAACATGAGGATTAAAATTAGGTTTAAGGTGCCGAAGTATATCCAAGGTATGAATAAGAAGGCAAACTTTATGACGTACCTCGAAATAAATATTATCAGTACAGTGAAGATTACGCACAAGATGACTGACAAAACGATGAGCACAACTTGAAGGAAAGCTAAAAATAAACAAAAAGACTAACTGATACATCAGATCAACCTGACAAATCAACTCAATCTTTCTTGGCCTTTCTTTTCTCTATCTCTCTTCCTTTCACCTTATCTCCGTTGCATTTTCTCTTTTCTCACGGGATAATATAGTTACGAAAACGATTGGCAAAAGCTGTATGAAGCGTAGGTTAAACAGTTAACTCTATTCAGACTGGGTTTTTGTGACAGTCGTTTGACCGGCGGGTGCAAAGTGAAATTCCCAAATAGCTACCTCCTTACACCATGAATTCTCTACTTATTCCCTATATGGTGCAAAGAAGTAGCTAGTTGGAAATTTCACTACCACATCTATATGAAATTATAAATTATAAATATTTCGGGGAAATTCCCTGCCAATCGTCTTTCGACGAAAAAATAGAGAAGTGATCCTAGCTACACAAAAAGTAGGTTGCTTGGTACCTCTTCTTCAGAACTTGATCATATGGAAATTCAGTGGCCAAGAAGTTAAGGCATCTAAGCGGCAACCAGGCAGCGTATCCCTAATCCCTCCCTTACGTCCATCTTCCTTACGTTCCTTTTCCCCTCCATTTGTCCCTCGAATCCTCCCCAACGAAAGTAAATAAAAGAAGAAATTGCAATAGAATAACCATGAAAAATAAACTATAAAACTTACTGTCTTTTACAGAACCACTGGGGCATTCATAACCGTCGTCCTCGCAGTTTGGCTTGTCAGTAGGATTCTCTGTTCCCCATGCCCAGTTGATTTCACCCAGTCTCAGCTCAATACCAGAAGTTTTGTTATACGTGAAATTCGCAATGATCTTCGGAGGCGCTACAAATTTCAACAAGTTGCCATTGACATAAGATCGTATATAAGATCGAAAATTGGTTCGAAATGCTTTAGCACATTAATCTTTTTTAACACAGTTAATAATCAGAACTTTTTATTGTCAAAGAATATGCTGTCAAAGAAATAAGACACATTAATGGACTCAAGGGGTGTCTTCTACCTACACTGGATAACCCAGTGACGTATTCCTTATGGATCCAGTGTTCCTACAGAAGAGGGTGCTGGTGCCACGGAGGTAGTATGCCTGTCTCTCACTTTTGTAACTGGAATTTGTAACTGGATTTCAGGTTCTGTTTAGTTTTCAGATTAAAGTTACCTTGGTCACATGTGAGAACAGTGTTGTCAAGTTTGACTTTATCTTGCATCGCAGGTTTTCTCCGAGTACTCCGGTTTCCTCCTGTAGTAACACTGGACCCATGAGAGATGGCTAATACCGGACCTCTAGGGACAACAGCAGAGGTAGCTAATAGGGTTATCCAGCAAAATTAGAGATACTTTTACCCTTGCCGTCGGAAATAGACTCTTCAATTGACTAAACTTGTGTCTTATGGATAACCCATCAGCCACTCCTTATGGGTCCAGTGTTCCTACGGAGGGAAACCAAAGTACCCGGAGAAAACCTGTGATGTATGGCAAAGTCAAATTGAACAACAGAGCCAGGGCCATATTACACAAAACATATTACATACGACATAAAATACCAAAGTCGTGTAACAGCCAATTCTTATGATTTTTAGTGCTCTTCTAAATGCAGTCATAAAAAACTACGGTAAATTTTCATTGCATAGGCACTTTAATACGTCGGACTCCTGTGAATCAAGTAAGTGTAAATTTATGGAGTCCCACAAAGAAACGTACCGCCCTCGAATGTGTACGAGTTGTAGGATCATTTAGGGGTGTGGTAGATGTACATGACAGTTTTCGCTGGTGGGTTATCTGTAAAACCTTCGTGCAACATGAAAGTCATAAATCATTCCGCAATTCATATACTTTCTGGAACGATAAGCTTCTTTTGTGTAACTCCTGCTATTTTCTTTCTTCAATCGCAAAACGTCTCACTTAAGCCACCTCACATCTTTAGCCACCAAGCTAAGAGACATGCGCATTACTCCTGCGCTTATCTCCACCCGTTACACCAGCTCTCTCAGTAGCAACCTGGAGACCAAATCAGTACTTACTTCTTATACTTTTGTTGGTAATTGCTTGATCCATATGGAATAAACTAAAATGGACTTTAAGGTTACCAGTTTCGGGAAGAAACATTGAAGTAAATCCACCCATACCTGCAATGCGAAAGGGGAAGTGATGTCCAAAATAACAGAAAAGGTTAGTCAGGTTAAAACTGGCGTATAGAGATTATTTATTCAATGGTTAAAACGAAAAATTTCCAGAATAGAGAGTAGAAGCATACATAGAAGAATACAAGAGCAGAAGCCATAACAAATTTCTCCTGCTAAATGTCCAATCATTGGACTCTACATAGAACACTCTCCGTGTATCTCAACTGAAAATCCCAGAACATCCTTTCCTACATTTGCAGTATTTCATCCACAAAGTTTTCACTAATCCGGGGTTACATTAGTCGCCTTTACAAATAACCGGGCAGAGGGTGTTTCAACGGAGAGGAAATGACCGGTGGACCATTTACCACCAAGAATAAGTGGTCGAGGGTTATATACTCCCGGGAGTAAGTGACCCTGCATCATTAATCCCTTAGGGGAAAAGTGATCTTGTAATCTCAGAAAAACGATTTCTGAGCCCTGGACGGGAATCGAACCCGCAAGTATTTGAATTAAGTATTTGAATGGGATTTATTAACCTCTATGAAGACATTAGTGGGTTGATTAATATTCGTGGGTACAATGTTCCGACGGTCATGTACTGTGTACAGCGGTTGTTTAATTTCTAAATTTCTAATTTCTTGCAAACACTTACTAACGTATGAATGACTTCGAAATTCATCGACTAAAGCTTTTGCCGAAACTGTGGCATTTCGCTTGCGAAGTCTATCCAGTGCGACGGCGTATTGATACACCGCATCGTAAAGTGCTGGTGCAACGTCGCTAACGGCCGGTTCTGGTAACTAACAAAAAACAATACATTGTATGAGTGTAGATCAAAGTCACAAGGTTACAACAAGCTAGTTTAGCCAGACGAATGCAATCTCACAGAGGCAGAAAGACTTTAATCTCCGGGGGTCATTTCTTGCCATATATTGCAGCTGTATCTGGGAAAGCGCAGCACGACGTTGTGGAATGTAGGAAACATTGGGACCCAACGTCCTGCAACAGCACACTGATCTCACGCCGAACAACTTATTTGACAGAACTGTCATTTCAACAACCAGGGTATTATTCTGGCGATATAGTATTGGTGAGGAAAGATAAACTCCTTCCGAATAATTTAACCTTAGATACCTCACTGACAACGCAGTCTGCTCATTGCAGCCTTGAACCAAGCAACGCTTCATTTCAAATATGACAGGGCAGGTCTTCGGTGCTGCTATTGCGACTGTGTACTTCTACTCTATTCACTAGTTGTGCTGTTTTAGCCCTACGGTTATCACACAGCGGAAAAGTGACGTCATACATACGGCCGGTCTAGAAATAAAGTAATTCTCACCAAGGTCTCATTAAAAACATAACGATCTTTGAACGGCTCATCAGCCTTAGTTCTTGCAATTAACTCCTGTTTAAACTTCTCGTATCTATCGTCGTTTTTCGGTTCGGCAGAGGAAATAATTAGCAAGGATCGAGCACCATTTTTCGTCTGTTTCCTTCTCGTTAACTCCTTGTTTGTGCCCAAAATGTTCACATTAAAGAACATCTCGGATTTCCTGGGGTAGCCATTTCTTTTCTTGAAAACGTCCAGCTGGAAACCAATGAATGCTCGATGGGGTTTGCTAGGCCCCGTGAGCCCCAGGTTGTAGGCTTCGGCCATCACGTCCAGCAAAACAGCATGTGACGCAACGATCACAAAAACTAAAATCAAACAGATAATGAAGATAAAACCGATAATAAACATCTTTTAATAATCTCTTGCTTTGTGAATCAGTGTCTTGTTCCTCCATTTTTACTGTCTATAAAACACCCAGTCCCCACACATTGTTGGTTCCACCCACACCAACTTTTCACAATCTCCTCTTTCAGCCATACTGGATCCTATGTTAAACAGAAATTACAAAAAAGCCCAAATGACTGTAATGGCGAAGTTAAGCACAGCAACTGGTCATGCTTAGCAAATTAGCAAATGTTAGTGCATAGCAACTGATCATTCTCTGTAAATTTAAAATTATCTACGATTTTTGTACATCAAAAGTTTTCTCAATGAACAAATTGAGATTGTCATGGCACGACCTGTTGCTATACATTTAGATTTCCTAATTTGCATAGCATGACTAGCAGCTATGCTTAGCTTTCCTCAGGCTGATTAGTGCCCACTGAGAATAAATTTAGAACGCATGCTAAATGGGTTTTTTCACGTCAGTTGACTCAAGATCTACGGTGAAGGAAAATTCAAATGTTAAATTTAAAAAGACCCAGCCAGGACGGTTACGTCTTGGCAACCGCCTTCCTTAGCTCAGCTGGCAGAGCAACGCACTAGATTTGCGAGGTCGTGGGTTCGATTCCTACCTGGACGGCTAAAGTTGCATTTTTCGTAACAGGTCCCGGTTGGGTCTCAAAAATCTAACATTCTGACTTTTCCTTCATCACAAATGCTGAGTTAACTGCGTATAATCGAGTGTAAATGCCACAATATTCGTTGAACGTTTTTTCGCGTCATACTTGGTAAGCCGTGGTTTTGAGTCTCGGACACTTCAAACATATTACATATTCCACATCATATATTACATTTATACGAATGTTTAACATAAACGAAAATGTAATATTGAATGAACAAAAATATAGTAGTTTTAATAGCTGGAATTTACGTACAGCTTACCACGTCTGACTTTTAATGTTAAGATTTATCATTCAAATATATTTGGAGCAAAAATATGTAAAAATCTCAAACTTTCAGTGCGGCTATATAATGTATTTTCGGTAATTTAAGCCCCGAATGGAGGTGCCTCAAAAACCATTGCATTTGGTCTTAAGATATGTCTTAAAAATTATTGACATTAGATACTTTTAGAATAGCTGAATAGGTAGATGTAGACTAATTAGTTTTATTATGTTTACTTAATTAGAACGGCATTTCAATTTGATTTCTGTGTATTCGTATTCCCAATTTAGATTGATTTTTGACGATGTAATAGTATAAATATAAATCATGTAATTCAGCCTTTCGGCTGCGAGATGTTTTTATTAAACGGTTTATCTATCTATCAACAATCCAACGATTTATTTTTTAATTAATGTGTTAAAAAAGAAGAAAACTACCAATAGAAATTTAGCTGATCTTACTTTTTATTACTTTCTCCCCCTGGGCCATTTTCATTAATACGTCTCTCGTCAACTGTAAGGATTTATTTCGCACCACAAGCTCTTTCCCAAACTGCAACAGACCCGCATAGTGTTCATACATTTCACCAGCTGGTAACACTTCCTGGGAAATGTCCAAACCGTTGTCTTTACCGGCCTTCTCGATGCAGTCTTTCAGGTCTTTCCACATCGTGGCATTTTCATAAATGATGCCAATTTGTTTCCACTGCAGTTCATGTAGTAGTGCCAAAAGAGCTGACGTAGCTTGGCTATTAGTATTCTGGTACGTCCTGATGAATAAGGGATATTCTTGCTTGTTGAAAGGACCATCTTCGACGCAAAGCTACGATTGGTAAAGAACGGTAATGAGAAAATTAACTGAAGCCTACAGCTGCAACTTCGTTTTTATACTTACAAGAGAAACTACCGCTAATAAGCAACTTTTCCCTAGAAGAATAATTTAACTTCGGTTTGACTTCAGGCACTCCAAGGTGGCAGTATTCAAGTGAGTGAGATCCAAATTTGTTGACAGTGAAACTTTCTAGAAGAAGACTTAGAAGTCGTTGGGTGAGTTGTTTGAGTTTCACTTTCATTTCCCGTTTCGGGTTCACTTTCAGTGTCTGCCATGTTGCATTTAAAGTTAGAACCATTCTCGTGCCCAGGCTCTTGACTTGTCGAAGGCCTGGGAACGAGAGTGTGTTGGAACTAAAAAACTCCCGGCTCGTAATGCAGGTAAATTGATCAATTTTATTTAACAATAACACGATTTAGTTACATTATTTCCTCCAAAAACGCTAACATCGGTGTAACGCGTGAGATTCTTATGAGCACTCGTGAGAGCGTGAGACGAGTCCAAAATGTGTGAGCCTCACGCGAGATGTGTGTGACTAGTTTGAGTGTCTGAATTCCCACAGCATTCACGGCAAGATAACGGTAAGCTCTCGTTAATGTTACAGGATGACACCACTGTCGTTTAGGTTTATTTTGCTTGCTATTTTACATATGATTTCGAGTTTTATTTTAACCTATTCGTCCTGTTTCACCTCAAAATCATCGTGGAAAATGATGAAAGTGGTTGCTTGTTCTTAATCCTTTGTAAACACCTGATAATGCTTGCAATTTTGTGCCCTACGATTGTGATCCTGGCTTATGCAATAACCCCACGACAGTCTAGCTAGCGAAACTCGCATGTGTAAACGGGGCGTCAAACACACCTGAATTTGGTTTAACTTCAAATCAGCTCAAAAACTTTCTCACCAAAACATGTGGGTCTGTATTGTAAACTTATTAATATTGCATGGCTGGGCAGCCAATAGGCGCCCGTCATTTTGCGTACAGACCTGATGAAGAGATGAGATAGACAATAAATGTACATACAAACATACTTACATACGATATCATGGGAATATTAAACGCTTCGGCAACCTTGGCTGGCGCACGACAATAAAATGCTGGACCGATGAACGCATCAACAGGTTTAGATTTATTTGAGTGTATGTATTTCTCATACATCGTCCGAAGAACACTATTCTTTGAGCTGTCGGTCCAACTGTACGTGAGGTTCTGGCCTGGAAGAATGTTTGGATCTTTGTTCACATCATCTACGGCGATGGTCAACGCGTGTGCATAATTGTTGCCATTTTTCATTTTGTCCACGCGATTTTTGGATGTAAATGGAACGAAAAATGCCACGTGGTATCCACTTGACAAATGAAGAGAAACCATTAACAGCAGCACGTGAACCTGCATGGCCGAGCGGGAAGTATCAAGTAAGACTTTTTAGCAATTCCTTCCTGGTCAAAGATCCCACAAAAGAACTAAAAACGAAGAAAATAAAAAAACAAAAGAACTAAGACAAATGAATAATGTAAAGTTGTCGAGAAGTTTGACTTCGGAGGGAAAAATGAGAGATCGGGGAACAGTTTCCTAGTAAAGAAAGAACTTTTTCCTCCCGGTCTTTTTACCAGCAATTATTGTCGATGACCTCAGAGATTCCTCTGTGATCAGCGGTGATACACAGCTTAAACCTCAATTGGAACGAATGGGTGCAGTCAAGCATAAGTAGACACAATTGCAGGAAATGGATGTCTTATTAAATCAAAGAATGTTAAAAAACATTTTTTCATGCATAAGAACGACTAACGAGGGCTGTTCCATCACAGCAACGATACTACTCTCTTATTGTTTGATATTAATGTTTACAACGCCATAATAGATCACCAGCATGCACCTCAAGCGGCTTGTCTCTATTTTCTGTCATAATTCCGTCAAAAATCTGTCAAAAACTCGCCAGCTCTCGGAAGCGATGTGGGTGATTACCCAACGGTGTCTCCTGTGATAAATCTTTCACCAAACACTTGAAGTCGAGAAAGACATTTGCAAGGAATAGAAATCTGAAGTAAACATACTAAAATTCACAATAATTTCTTTATAACTTCCCAAATATCCACTGAACACCTTCCGAGTTTCGTCGTTTGGAAGTTGAGAAAACGAACTGCAGCACGTCAGCACACGAGATGGTATGAGTAACAAAAGATTCTACAGACATAGAACGCATTCATTTACTGTTCGAGCCCCAAGTTTTGAGGAGCTGGGTAATTCATAACATAGGTCAGTGTTAACGATTGTTTTGAAATGATGCCTGCAAGTTGATTCCAAGAAACGATCGTCCTTCTTCTACCATATATCGTCATACTAGGTTATACAGATCAACGTACAAATTACCTTAGTCCATGTACAGTGAGATCCAGAAAAACATTTACCTTTCTTTGATGGAGCTGTTACAGCAATTCTGTTCTGCGTGGGGTTATCTAAACTCTCTCACTCTCTCGGACTAAAAACCATTTCTCTTGAATCCGCCAAGACTATTTTCGACTTATTACCCAGGAGTCATCCGGACAATATTTAGAACCGTCAATTTTCGCATTAGGCTAATTAAATCTCATTAAGACAAAAATTTGGTTGTGGTTTCCATACGCAGAATTTAAAATACCCATGATGGAAATGGCAAGTCTTGGGATAACCCCTGATATCACGGAGAGCTATCTGGAACTAAGTTATCTCGAATATCTTGCCATCTTGTACTAAAAGCCATTTACGGCTAGAGCTATCAATTTCCACCTAAAAGTCGTTCTCTTAGAACTCATGAAACCTTTTGTAGTAATTTACTTTGGGCTAATACCAAACTCAGCTTTCTCGCCAATCTTGTAACTTGGTGGCACCCAAAGCATAAATCAGGAGTTTGCCGAACGACAAACGGCAGACGAAGGTACCATTCTTTCCGAACAAGAATAGATATACGAAGAAAGGGGAGTTCTCAAATTAAATTAAAACGTAAAAAAATTAATCCAGCTACCGGTATAAAATACACTCAAAATGAAATTGAAAAGTACAAGTGGTCTAGTTTAGTTGTAGCAACAACCCAAAGCTAATTCAAAGTATCTTTACAAACGTAGAAACATTTTCGTGACACAAATCAGCCCGGCTCATATGATCAGCCCCTAAATAGCAAATCGCCAAGCGACGATTGATTGAAGAAACTCTAGAAGCAAAAAACGACTGGATACCTGATCTTTGTTTTTGACATCGAAAAAACTTTCTTGTTGCTAATAGGATTCTGATGAATGGGACTGACGTTAAACTCAACCAACAGTTTTAATCACCCCACGAGTAAACGTTGTATTCGCTGCACACCCCGAGTGACGTTGTAAATGGAACACAGCCGGCGCTTGAATTACTCTCTGGACTATAAATTATTCGTTCTCTTTGATTTTGATAAAAAGTCTGTTGTAAGAAGAATAATGTCGTTGACTGATCATCAGGAGCCAATATTGAATAGCATTTGATGAGCATTAGTTTGACATGTTGATATTGCAGTCAGCAGTACACGTCATTAGCGAGCCGGCACGATAAGTAACCTTCACTTTACCATCTGAGTCCATGTACGGTAGCTCAATGGTTGGAGCATCTCACCGGCGATCAGGTTTACCAACTCGAATCCCGTCAGGGGTCATAAAACTTTTCTGGGTCTACAACTATGAAGGCTGCTACGTTGGTAAAGAGAACGTAGAACGCTTCAATTGTTTAACCCTTTCATGCATGCAGTTGTTGTGTGACAACATTTTTTTTTCACTCTGTCTAACGCCAGACGATTTTACTCATCAAAGGGAAGACTCCTGGTCACTGCGCGAATAAAAGGGTTAAATGATTACAAACTTACCTGAGTAGCTTAGAAGATTTCCCAAGTTTAAAAATAACATTCCCGTTCATTACAACGTCATGAAATGTTTTATTCAAATGCTGAGACTCTCAGCTACTATGTTTACAGAGACCTCAAGCAAACAAAACGTACATGTGAACAATTACTTCCCTCATACCATAAAATTTTCATTAAAACAAAGACAACGAATAACTCTTAGTCCCTAGAATTATCCCAGAGCCGTTCACTCAGAATATTTTTCCGTACTACGAATGGCATCAAGTTCATGGAACGGCAAAAGCTGTCAGTCAGTCAACGGAATCTCTTCTTAACCGTTCAATCTTTTTGCATGTGAAAAACCTACATTAAGAACCCGAAACGACTCCAAGTAATCTGAGGTCGCTTATAAATCCTGAAACTTTGACTATCTGTCACCGTAACTACTCTCACTCGCTTATTGGACCTGCTGTCATTGTCGAGGCTACCGCTTTGGCAGCACATGTACCATGACCTACGACTACCATCTGAATCTCGCTTAGAAGGTCTCATCGGTACTCAGCAGGTTAAGGGGTCGATCCTCGTTAGAGTCTCAGAGTACGATTTTCGAGGAAATGTGCTGGACGAATCAAAAGTTCGCGTCTTGCTTGTCATACCCGAAGCACATGCACTAGATTAATGCAAAACTTTCACACTATCACTCATTCACAGCACCAGTTATGCGATCCCTACTTTACAAATTACCACAACAATATTCACTAGTGTTAATTTAATAACAAAGGTAAACGACAGTATTCTCACATTTTTAAAACTTGGACTCAACCAGCCAGACTTGAACTTGAACTTTGACTGAAACTATGCGGACTTGAAATTAAAGTTACACTTTAACAGGTGAAGATTGCAGTGCACCTTGGCTCCGGATGTCACACACTCGACAACAACACTGCTGCACCCGAGAACAACTTCATTTTCCAACGTTGGCCCTCGTGACCCGCTCGTCGGTTCAGTTTCGCAGTTTAAAACTTCTTCCTTTGCTCCTTAACAAGTTCACCCATCCACTTTAGACTCAGCGTTCAATTAGCACTTTCCACACTCAAAGGTCCTTTGAAATGCCATATTAAAATGTCGCCATGACGCGTTGTAGCTCAATATACAAAGAATGTGGCACATCTCCAGCCAGACAGGAACAGTTCAAGTACGCGAAACAAAGCAGATTGCCGAGGTTACTTCACTTTGGTGACTACAATCATGCGGTCATCATGGATGACATGCCACAGTACTGCGAATTTCGCCAGAAAGAGTTGGTTGTCGAAAATCAATGGCAACAACTGCTGACAGCATAAGATAAACTGCGTGTATCCAGTAACCTTATGTAGTTTTGAATTTTGAAAGCAACCGGTGTTATGCATGAACAAAGTAAACGGGTAACGACATTGCAGGAGACTACATTGAGTTTCGCCTAAATTCAGGTTGTACAAGCTCTTGATTAAATACAATACAATGGAAACTCCGTAAACAGAGTTTCCCTATTTACAGAGTTTCCATTGTACTGTATTTAATCAAAATACTCAGTGGTTACCGAAACAAGCTCTTGAGTGAATGACGTTTCTGAGCGCATTTCTAACTGATAAGATCTTCATAGCATATATGTGAAAGACTACATTAGCTAGTCTTGTATGCGTACCGTAATTAACTTTTAAATTAATAATTATGCGCAACATTTCGCACGATCTTAAAAAGCCAAATTTGGACAAAATAATTTTTTTCTTCGCCGGCGTCAATACTGTTATTGATGATATCCTCAATTTTTATACTTCGGATATCTCCTCTTCAAAAACAACATCCGCCACCTTATTTATCATCATTTACACTTTACGTACAATACTCGACTCATTGGCCATTACATCACGTTTCCTCTTATGCACGCACACTATGTCACATTACAACCTCAGCTTACATCCAAACATCAACAAAGCTTGACTCATTCTCGCTTCATGGTTTTAACAGTTCGCTCTCATTCACCACACATTTCAACAATCGCAATCCAGTTTTAAGATAATGTTACACGGGAAGATTCATGAAGACAATTTTTAACGATGATGAGTTAAAAATCGTCCCGTGAAACGTCACGTCACCATCGAAGCAAGAATGTTAAGGAACACCACGTTTTATTTTATCGCTTATCGCTTTTAAGCGATAAAACAAAACGAGGTGTTCCACAAACTTAATATCATTTGAAGCCAGTTCAAAATTTTGCAACAATCTCTTCGCAACAATGTTGCATTAAAAATCATTCGCGAGCCCCATGTTTCACGTATCGATCTTCTGTGCAACATAGTTACGTTACAAATCGTTGTTAAAAATCGTCCCGGGTAACATCACCTTAACGGGGGTACACAAGAATATCTAAGTCCTCTCGGAAAAAGACGTTAAAGCTTCGGCACTCGGAACTTTCGTAAGTCCTAGTCGACATGAACAATACAAAATAAGGAAAAGATCAGGATTTTTTTACCTTACGTCGCTTTTTCAATGTCCTATAACTTTTTTATGTTGTCTTGTTCACAATATCGACGTACCTGCAATATTAAATCGATTGCTTTTGATATCGTGTGAACTTGTTATTACGTATTTGTCATTTAGTGTGAACCCAGGGTTAAGTGCGAATTCCAGTTTAAGTATTCCGTCACCGCAAGAGTGATACACTAACGGTTGAGCGTTTAAAGCATATTCATACGTTTCGAATGTTAAAAAAAGGGTTACCTTTTCCAACGTCATTGAGTTAATAAAAATGATACTAATAAATAATGACACGACACTCTAAAGTAATTGAATATTTTCCACCCGCGGGTTGTATTAATTCGACCGAATCATAGCAGGCCACAGAGTTGTCACACTGCCAACTCGCCAAAATGTGTAGAATGATTATTATGACCGCCTCTTGGAGCAGCAATCATACTGGTTTCCCAGAAGCCAGCAAGAGAAATATCCGACGAAATATAATATATATACACAAATACATTATATATATATCATATGATATGTAAATTATACGATACTTACAGGTGCCTAATTCAATTATTTGCCCGGGCTAATATAATGTGAAAATCGAGTAGAAAACGGCCAAAATTTCTTGGACAATTTATTTGAACATGTTCGCGTGCTTCTTCTCAAAGAACGCAACAGATTTTGCAACAAGAGGAAAATTCAGCAAAAAAATAGTCGAAAGAGAATCATCCTTCGAAAAAATTGCAGCCAAAATTAAGCTAATATTAGTCTATTCTAAATGTTTTATTGCTTCATGCAATTTCATCAGAGATAACGTCATACTATAACAGATTTAGACATACAATAATTGTATGTAATATAACATCTATATCTATATATGTATATATACATATAGACATATATATACCGAGTTATATCAAGAGTTCGACGCCTATCGAGTTATAATTATATACAAGTATGTATCTATGTATGTATCTATGTATGTATGTCTGTATGTATATATATAACATTGTTAATGATAAGCCTTTGTGCTGCCGCCTCTCTGAGCTTCACTCTCTTCAGCGATTTGCCTAAAGATCGGTGAAGAGGCTCAAACTCAGAGTAGTAGCACGAAACCTTATCATTAACAATATTAACATCGCTCTACCTTTACGGTATTGAGCACTCCGTTGTCTACAGAATAACACTGAAATCTATTATCAATATGTATATATATATTTATATATACACTGTAAAACTTTTCAATTTATTAAATTGACTTTATTAATTTGACGTTTCCCCGAAAAGTTTGACGTTCTTATGATGTTTCATAATTGTTTTTCATGATGTTCCAGAACTATTTATACTCAAGTTTGGGCTTGTTGTTGATATTATCATATTCTTGTGACAATACGTTCTTTGATGAGGATCCGACAATCGATACGTAAGGAATAAATACTATGTTTTCCTAATTTTACACCGCAGTTATGGCTCTTTTCTGAATTGATTAAGTTTAATTGCGAAACTAGGATTCAACAAAATTAAGTGCATGTACAAAATAATGCATGTACAAGTACATAACTGTAAGTAAATAGACGTTCGCTGACCGAAAAAATGTTCATTCGAGTCTTCGACTGTCTGGCTAAAACCTTCCGGAGGAGAATTACATAGTCTGAAATGGCTACACGTTAAACAGTCTAAATATCAAGAAATATTTCTAACTGATTGTTGCTCTAAGAATGCACCAACGTATCCATTATGTTAGTCGACCATGCGGATGATTTTCCGCATTTTCTCTGGGCCGCAATAAAGATTTGCTCTAAAGATCAATGCAAGATCCGAGAATCACTAAAACAGCCCGTTCTGTCTTGGTTGTTGTAACAAGTAACTAAGCGACCTACTTCGAGAAGCGCTCCTAGGGGGTTTTAATATTTCTGTGTACCTCTCACCTGAGCAAGAACTCCACTTCGTCATTCTCTCACGCTCGTATCAATTCAATGTTTATAAGTCTGTTTGGCCTAGTTCTGTGACGACAGAACTCAGTCTGTTGACAGAAACGGCTTTGATACCCAAGCAAACACGAGTGGGAAGGTTTTTGTAAGAGTCTTTTGATGTAAAACCTGTTTATTGACGTGACCGGAAATACGTAGGTATGTGTTGTGTTAGAACCAACCATGAGCTTCACACGAACCTCGAAAAGAAGTGTTCAACTGCTTAAGATAACGAATTACGATGCCATGCTAATGAACTGAAAACCGGAATGGCACAGTAGGTCTTTGTCTTCACGAAGTTAGTAATTTTGCATGTGAAGCCGAATGAAGCCTTTACGGCTGTTAACGAGGTAGGGCATGTATAACTTCCGCCTTCGCATTGTGAAATTTTCAATTCACGAGTTATTCACGTCAGGAAGTGTTCATTATGGTATCCTCACTGAGCGGACCAGCCGCCTTCTCGTACAAACTAGAAGAAATTTTAATGGAGGAAGTTGTCATGAGTTTAGGTTACGTTAACAAAGGCGCCAGTTTTGTAGAACGGCAGGGTGAAGTAGAGCAGTTAGCTTCAAGCAATCATGTCTTTTCCCTGCAAAAATTTAGAACGCTAAGCTTCATTAAATTTATCAAATAAGAGCCACAGCCTTCATCTGCATATAAAAATCCAGACATAGTCCATCCGAGGGAGGTAGCCGTATTTTCCTGGTTTTAAAGAGTTTAAATCTACAGTTTACGAGCTTTTATGAACTCGGCTTCTTTTTTTCCTACATGGTTGATTGACATTAGAGTGTAGTGTTTATCTTATTATACCTATCTTATCAAGTATCAGCTGCTGTATGCCTTAAGGCTGATAAAAAAAACCAACTTTGCCGCATAGCTTATGTTTTTGATTTTAAAAAAATTTAAAAAAACTTTATTCAAGTATTATGAGATTCTGTTGGGAAATGTTGTGATTGTTTACAACGTAGCAGTCGAAGTTCGTAGAAAGCGAATTGTACCGAGCATGTTTCGTGAAATACGCCTCTAAAAGCAAAAAGAGTTAAAAATATTGATACACCAAAATTCAATTCCCTATACTTAAATCGCTCGTTCGTGGTAGGATAACCGAACACAAACGTCATTGAGATTCAAGTGTTAATTACTCTCTAGGGATGTAGAAAAGATAGCAACGATAAGTTATGTACGGACCATGTTTTTAGCTAAGCACTGAAACTCGGAGATGGTATTGGAGAATAAAAGAAGGGTCGTTCTCAACATATCCATAAAAAGTTACAACATCATCGCTATTTCGGCTTTACCACATTTGTTTTTTGCGGGCTATTTGCTTTTGAATCGTCTGTCACGTATCTGTTCTATTTTTACTCAATAATTTCACGCTCAATCGAGTTTTATAATGCGCTCCGTTGGTGGATCCACAAGATCACTTTCCCCTCTTGATGAATTAATAGCCGAATGAAATGAGTAACAGTCGCACAATAAAAAGGCTCATTTCAATCGTTGAATTTGTCAAGTGATGAAGTAATATATCATACACGAGAAGGAGTGTTTGATATCATATATCATACACGAGGAGTGTTTCGTCAGGATATCCACAAGCCGAGAAGTTTGTTGAAAACCGATGCGATAACCGAGGTTTTTTCACAAACTTCGACGTGTTTGGATATCTGATGAAAAACGACTTTTGAGGGTACGATATTTGCATCTCAAAAGAATCAGTATTTGAAGAGAAAATGGAGGTGAAAGTTTGCTTAATTTATGTAATTTCTTCCTCAGATATCCAAACAACGTCTAGGTAGTGATTTCCTTTGTGTTTTTATCATGAATTATTAATGATTTAAGATCACTATTAGGCAGTTTACCAAACTTTTAACTATCCATGGATACATATGGATTTAATCGGGAAATGTCAAATTGTTCTGAAGATGATTTTGTCATAAAGTCGAAAATTTATCATTAAAAATAAGAGCCCAGTTCAAAACTTTTAAATGAAATGCCATAAAAGGAAGATTAGATTAAAATGGAAAATGTTTAAAAAGCGAGTCACGACATTTCTAATCTGGTGACTCTATCCTTTCTAAATATTTCTTTTTTTTTTTGTCAGCTGACATTATGACTGTTTGCAATACTATACCTTAATATCTTAAAATTTTCATCGATTATTCTATTAAAATTATACTCTCTTCCGTTATTGATTTAAAAAATCAGTACGTTTGTCGTTATTCAGAATTTGGCCGTTCGAGGCTTATGAAAGATGCATCTTGCGTGACCCGTGATTTTGTTCATACCTAGCGTTCCCGCTTTTAGTAGGGGCCCAGCTTTTTATTGATCGCGTATAAATTGCCCTAATAGGTACTCTTCCTGGTCTCATTTGGTCATACATGTCGAGATAGTCACGCAATAGAAAACTTAAAGCCGAGTTTTCGCTTTAGTGCCTTGTGATTATCACCGGTGAGAATGCAATCACCCAATTATAGTCTACACAGCGAGATACGCAAAGAACCTAATGAAGGATATAAGCCATATGCAGTTTAACCTCGTGCATATGGTTTATTGTAGTTTATCGTAGTTCACAGGAGGAAATACACATGAATTTGGCATGTTCTTGCATTTTTAATACCAAGTGAATGAGCCACTCAGCCTCTAGTTATATCCCGTTTACACGGCCTGTAATTATCTCGACAGCGATCGCGATCCACGGATCCCGATTGCAATCCCGATCCAGGGTTGCGTTTACACGACAATAAAATATCAATCGGGATCCGGATTTCTATGGTAACCACTCGAGAAACGAGTGGTTACCATAGAAACCACTCTGGAAAGACCACAGAGATTATATATAAACCAGAGAGGGCGTGGGGGCTGAAAATTGGTAACAAATTGAACATCAGCCATTTTGAGTAAATTGGGTGCCAGATTGATTGTCTCCAGGCCCTTTACCGCCTGATTGAGAGTTCATGTTCGTGAGTTTACCCATAATTCTCGTTCATGAATTTACTCAAAAATATAATTTAATTTGTAAAAAAACGTCAAATTCACCGTAATTAAGAACGGTTCATATATTGAGAAGAAAATCTCACTTATTTCCTTACTTGTTTTGTATTCATTTTATAGGAAAAATGGACAAAAGTGAAGTGCTTCGGCATCCAATTTATCCAAGATGGCGGTCTTTTCAATTTGTTACCTGCGGGTGAGGGTCATTTGGGTACAATGCCCTGTCTAGTTTATGTATAATCTCTATGGGAAAGACTGAGTTATAGATAGCCTACCTGAACTGCCAATGGATAAGAGTTTACAAAGGCAGCTATCCACCAATCATAACTCGGACTTAAAACCCAGAACCCAGTCCTTCCTCGTTTCTGGAGCTAAGAATCGTACGGAGGAAACACAGCGGCCAGATTTCTAACCAGGCAGGCAATGAAATGTGTTGAGTAGAAGTAACAAGTTATTTAATAACTGCCTTCGCCAGGAAACCTCCACGAAGGAAAGTGGTCTGACGAAATATTAAATTTCTGCTCTGCTTGGCTGCAAGGAAGTTTCACGAATATCAAAAATGTCCAGTCCCGTTCTACGCACCGTCGCCGTTTACTGTGGATCGAGTGACGGCAACAACCCAGCTTTTGCAAAGGCAGCAGAAGGTAAACAATTACGAAGTTTATTTGTTGTAATTTCAGGATTAGGTTCAGGATGACACGACGATAAATAATCACGAATCAGTTACTCTTCATGCTAACCTGAGAATGACTCTCCACAGGAACTGGAACAGTGTGTATTTCTCAATCGGGTGAACGTAATGTTTTTACATGGCTGTAAAATATAACAACAATATAACGCGTATTCGGTGAATTTTTGAATAAATTACTGTCTGATACGGTTGGAAACTCGAACATGAATTTGACAGATTAGCTTTGATCGTCGCATATATACATATATATATATATCACAATACACAAAGCAAGGTAGGTTAGTACTTACGTTGGTTACTGACTGAAGTATCTCTCAGCTGTCGAATCATGCGTGGCGGTGTCGGCGACTTCGTTAATTCCAATCGTGCAAAACGACAGAGTGTAGCCAGCGACTAGAAGCGTATTGGCAAGATTATGTCCGACTTGGTCTTCCCCTTGTCGCCGAATGTTCAGGAGTCACCTTCCATTGAAGTCCAAGGGTGCCGTGACTTCCCCACTTTGCCTAGAATTAACAATTCATATTACCGTGAGCATTACTTCAACAGATGTCATTGCTCCTATGAGCCATATCAGTTGTTTGAATTATACCTCAGGCTCACTCCTCGCAATTAATAACTAGCATAATGTTATGAGTTGGCTCCATTGTTAAGTTAGAAAAGCTGTGGATCTGGAGGTTGGTAAATCGTAAGTCTCACTTCGAATATCCTCGCACTGTGTTTACTGTCTCGACCCCAACCAAATGGTCTTGCTATTGTATTAGGTTTTTGCCACAACTCTTGGTCGTTTGAATTAGATTTTTTAATTTGAATTATCAAGGTCGTTTGAATGTGCATGTTGTGGCTAGATTGATGACACCCCCCCCCCAATTATACCCCAGTCCAAAAATCCACTGGTAAATTTGGCGGGTTGCAAGTGGAACAAGTCCTTCCCAGCGGAGAAAACTGCGAAAACGAGACTGGGAAGGACTTGCAGCAAGTATACACTGGTGATATTGTGTATGTTTCCCACGGTATCTACCGGGATTTCCCCCCGGGTATTGTCTCCTTCGCTTAGATTCCAGCGGACTGCGTTCCCCTGGTTATTGACACAAATCAGATAATTAGTGGCGGATCGAAATATAGGCGACTTCCCCTTTTTAAACCTGTTTATTCTTTTGTCGCTATCGCATGGCTTTTATATTTAAATTAAACAATATATAGACTTCTCCAAATCTTCTATTTTATTATTCATCACATTTGACTTTGTGCAATTAATCACTGGAATAGAGACGACCGCCTTGAGTAAAAACCATGAAAAGGAAACATACTTTTAAGACCCCAGTGTTATATTCATTGGGTTATCTTTTTGTCTGTTACATTGGGTAACAACTCTAGTCCTTTCACCTTTTCGTTTTCATTTAATACCCGAAAAATAAATTATTTCTTACATCGGGGACAGAATGGTCCATAAATCATCCAAAACAACCAAAATGTGTAACCCCACACGAAATGTAACCTTAAAATTTCAGTCTCCGTAGAATAACGTGGCATTCGGCACCGTCAGCCAGTTACCTGGACAAAAAAGCAGACGTTTTATTGGCGCCCCCGTTTTTAGAAATTCCCGGATCCGCTTCTGATAACTTCCTGTTATTTGCAGTTTGTACCTCGAGGAAACGCTTAGTCGGTAAGAGCTTAGAAGGCATTCTGTGATCTTGAATTTTCCGTAACCACTGATAATTATCATAAATACAAAAAAACATAACTCTTTAGTTTTATTGCTTTTAAAGGAACGCCCTTTCCTCCGTTGTATTTTCATTCGTGATACTAAACAATTATCTGATGACGTTTTTTTCGTATCGACAATTAGCAAGGTCGTAGATTGTTATCAGCTGAAACTAAAGGCAGAGGCTGGTAATACTGACTGGAGCCGAGATAAATCTTCATATCAAAAAAGGCGAATTCCATATTGTTTTAATATAAATATTCAAGTAGCGACTGGCTAAATAGTCACTCTGCCTTTACATGTAAAAACTTTGCCGAGCAAGCGGTCGGCCTTGCTTTTAGCTGGATAGCTTATCAGTGGACTGACGTAAGTACCTGCATGATATCGGTATGTTTACCCAAATAATGCGTTCAGATCAGAGCTCTCTATAGAGGGCTCTGGTTCAGATACCATCGTGTACGCGCAACACGACAATATCTGCGGTTAATGCGACTGCTAGTGCAACCACCGAGAATTCTCTAGAAAATGTTTCGTAAGAAGCTAGTTGTAATTTGTTTCTTACGTAAAAGATTAATCTCTCAAAGTCTAGACTATTCATTAATTCTGAAGTTACCCCTCACTACAGATTACTTCAGCAAATACAAAAAAAAATTATATAGCTGTTTAGTTATACTGTTTTCAAGTTAAAGTGCCTATGAAGTGAAAATTAATTTGTTCTTATTTGGAAGAACTCTTGAAATTATAAGGGAACACTTCTACCCTTTTTTCGTATCCTATATTGCTCTTGAGATGTTAAGATTTGTTTGACATGTAAATAACACCTTGCATACGTCACACTGAATAATGGGTTGTTGTGAAATTTGGAATATCGATGAAGTAATTGAACCAAGTCAGAAGAAACTGACATTATGACACCAAACTAACAACATTTCTGGTGTTTTAATAGAATAATTTCAATGATATTATGCACTGTGACGCATGCAAGTTGTTACTTAAATATCAAACAAACTTCAATATCTAAGTAAGGAAGCAAGATATGGGAAAAATGTAGATGTTCAAGAATAATTTCAAGACTTTTTTCAAATAAGACGAACTTAATTTTCGTTTCACAAACACTCAGCTAACAACCTTCCCGGAGTTCTTTTCCCAAACACTATACACGAGTTTCTGGATTGTTAACTTGATATCATGTTAATTCAGTAATGAGATATCAGGGTTATAACGCTCAATAAGGTGTGGCGTGAAGTAGGTGCCAAAAATACTGCCAATAAGTGTGATTAAGTGTGGATTGTAGTCTCTATTACGTATCCTTAAAAAAAAAAAAGCGTGAGATTAATCCAAATTAAAACCAACACCGAACTTCGCAGTACGGGTTTCGTAAGATCAAGGAAATAACAATCGATTGCCGTATCGTGTTTTAAACCGTACATAGCCCGAGTGTTTTGATTCGAAATCTGAGCCATGGAAGAAATGGCAGCACGTCGCAGCGAATTAAGGAGCCGGATGAAGCATGGCTTCATACAGAATATTGTTACGGATGTATCAAAGTATCAACCGACTTAAGTTCATTTCAGCGCTTCGTAATCGCCGAGCATATTGGACGGAAACCAATAACTTATTTTGGTAGTTTATGGTTGCCAGAGCTGTATGAATTGGCACGTTTTTCCATCCTGATTTAGCCCTCTGCACAGAATTTTCGAGTTCACTAATAATTCATAATCCAAAAACAAAAAACACTGTGGGGGAAATTTTTAGATAGGTGGAACTTGGCCCACTTTGGCAGGCATGGTTAATCCCCTAGTCAAACGCAACGTTTTTGAAATGAATTTTACATAAGATATATGAACTTTTAGAGTGTCGGAATGATACACTTTTTATACCTAACATGGATCAGTTGCGAAAAATACAGCTTTGGGACTTCCACGTTGGAATCAAACCCGCGACCGTGCCACCTCGCAGCTTACAAGGACCCTTAATTGTGTTTGTACTACTATAAACAAACTGCTGTTAATTCTGGAACCAAAGTACAGTAGTCACTTTTGTGGTAAAAAGTTGGAGTGCGCTTAGTCGAGTTCAATAGGGCAACTTGAACCTTGGTTCAGTCGCTCTTAAAGAGAAGATCGGTCATTCGATACCATTTATTTCTTAAATAGTTTTGTAAACAGAGTCATCTGGAGATTGATGAAGCTATGTTTGTCACGACTCACGAGCTCGGCAAGCACCATCCAACTTGCACATCTTGTAAACGCGTGCCAAACACGAAATTGAAGGCTGTGCTCTGATTAACGATTAACGACACTTCCTTTAAAGAGAACTGACCACTCCAGAAAACCCCGAAATTGAAGACCGAACCCAGGGTAACCAAACCGAGCTATTGATTGATCAATACTCTTACATGAAAAAAGAATACTTAACTTTGCCAGAACCCAGTTGTCAAACCGACCGTAAGACTTTCAAAAGAGGGTATAAATTGGTTTAGGTTGTTAGATACATGGTTTAGGTTTTTGGCGATCAGATCGCCCCAATAGTTCTACATACATGTAGTTAATATATTTAGTAGTAAAATTAGAAACATAGGTGCAGAAATATATCGATGAATAAAATCCTCTCTATTTTTATTTTTGTTTCTGTGAAAGAGAGTTCATTTCAGTGATAATTATTTTTGACCTTTCCATGCCACTTCTTGAAGAGATTTACAATAATTTACAATTTCCTTCACACTGTGATCTTTAGCGCATTTTTAAAAAATATCAAGAATAAAAACCGTGCGAAGTTTTTCACATTTTGTCCTCTGTTAACGAACTTTCCCACATCAACTCACACTTTAGCGCGATGAATGATTTGTATTAATATTCGGCATGTGCGAACACGTACTTCGATAGTAAAGAATCTGTGAGAAATGACAATATCTCTGTGGCAAATATAAAAAAAATATAAAAATAGTAGCCAGAAAAAAATCTTCTGGAATTAGTCAGAAACAAATCAACTCGACGTATTCAAGCAATACTAGGGATTCACTCTTGATAACAGGAAATGGAGACGATATTATGAGCTCTCTGCCTCTGGCAGCTCCCTGCCGGAGGCCCAAGAGTCCCATTTTCGGCAACTAGTTCCAGTTGGCTCTTAATATGTATGATTCTGGCACTCGAAGAATTACTTCACATAATAAAGTCTTAACTCGACATGTTCATAAAAGTCCAAGAGTTCAACAGCTGTAGCTGGGGATATTGGAAGAGACCTTCGAATTTTTACAAATGATTCTCAACTAGAACAGTGTTATGCCAGTAATAACTAAGATACAACTTTCAACATTTCATTTTAGCCAAGAGTATTATCGATTTCAAACGTATACGACACCTGATGATATATTACTGCATCGAAAAAAAAATACAACCGAAATTCCCACAACCGGATAAATCACGCAAAAATCCGTAACAACGGTATTGCATCGAAACTGAGTTGAACGGCTTTAGAGTGGAACAATGTCGCTGGTGTAAAAAAAGCGATATTTTGGCATCTCCTTCTTCTTATCCTAAATGTGATATATACTAAAATCCAACGCCTGGCGACTGCTTCATAAAGTATATTCAAAAACTCAATAATTCATCAGGAAAACTCAAAGGAAAATCATAACCGTGTCGTACCTTTATAAGTGATAAAGACACGCTCGTTTTTCTCGTCGAATTTTGTCCGCTTTGAAAACATTAATTTTCAAACTTATTTCGCAGATTGGCGTGTTGAGGGGCTCATTTTTGAAGCCATTCAAAAAAATCGTAGTACGTGTTTTCTAAGTATTACATATAAAACAAACCCCGATAAGAAGCATCTTATATAGTACACAAAATATGAGTAAAAAATAGAAAAATTGATTGGGTGATATTTCGGCTGTATTAGACATTGTTCAAACATAACTCCGTAATATAGTCGAAATATTACCTTCTCAACTTGTCAGTCAGATGTTCTAAGCTACCGAGCTCTAACCACTTTCAGTGGAGCAGGTCATTGCCAACTACTTGCCGCGTAACCTTGCTCTGCCATCAGAGTTCTAGTGGCTGAATGGTTAGAGCGTCAGGCTAGCATTTCAAAAGTTTCAAGTTCGAGTCCAGTCTGGACCTCAGAGTTTTTCTGAGTCCATGGCGTTCCACAGTTTGATTAGCAAGACAGATCAAGCCTTGAATCGCTTTTTGTTGCTCAATATTCTAGAGCTTGGTAACTTGTTCTTGAAGCGCAATATATCCCTTTTATATGGAGGTGGTTCAAAGGGAAGTATGGGGATCATTGCTCGGACTGTTCACCACGGAAGGGGCAAAGTGGAAGGCATTATACCAGAGTTTCTCAT
>JBAHVQ010000482.1:934454-946173 GCA_036872915.1 Nanipora kamurai | reverse complement strand
GACTTTCCAGGTCCTGGAAAAACGCATAATCGATTTCCAAAACTTTCCAAGACTTTCCAAAACCCGTACGAACCCTGGTTTTACAAGATGATTATATTCGGAATATGTTTTGTTTTATACTTTTTCAAATTATCGGCTGGCTATTGTTTTTTTTTTCAAGTTATAAAATGTAAAATAAAAAGACTACTTATTTGACAGTGTCAGTTCCCTTACAGTAACACCAACTGAAATCCGTCATCCATAGAAAATTAAAAGTTTGGTAGACTGCCGAAGAATTGATCTCAAATTCATTAATAATTCATGAGCAAAACACAAAGGAAACCACTACCGAGACGTTGTTTGGACATCTGAGGAAGAAATTACATAAATTAAGCCAACTTTCACCTCGATTTTCTGAAATACTGATTCTTTTGAGATGCAACATCATACTCGAAAGTCGTGTTTCATCAGATATCCAAACACCTCGAACTTTGTCAAAAACCTTAGCTATCGCCTGTGTTTTTGACAAACTTCTTGGTGTTTGGATATCGCGATGAAACATTCCTCGTGTAAATTACTTCAAAAATTTTAACGTTTCCAGCTAAGACCCTTTGTCAGAGAGTGGACGGGTGGTATAAGCGATATCTCCCGATATTTCTTAGCGGAAATCCCGTTATAAGAAATGTGCTATACCGCCCAATGCTACGGATGAGAAATAAGCAGGTTTACAATTACAAGGCAAAATGGGTTTAATTTTGGTGCGGTGAAAAGGATGGAGTAACAAGTATAACAAAAGGTGACTAGCACACAATTGAAAAAAAGTTGATGAATACCCAATGGAAAAAAAAAGTTAATGAGAGTGGAAGGTCGTGAAAAGGTTCAAGAATTTGCCTGAATGTCAAAGAAGATTTAACATTGACTTCAGCGTCAAAATGCTCGGATTTTGAGTACAAATAACATCTTCCGAGAAATACAGATAAGGTGACAGTACAGTTTCTGGATCACAGTGAATTTCTCACTGAACTATCCAATTAGTTTTTTTTTGTCCCAACTTCTCTTTCAGGCTGATGCATTCATTGCTTTACCGGGCGGAATTGGGACAATGGAAGAATTAGCAGAAATTATGTGTTGGTATGGCCAAGGAATATTCAATCAACCAGTAGTCCAATTTTTTGATTTTTTTGTCTTTGACTTTTTCTCGGCGGCCCTTTTCCCGGCATGAGTCTCCGACAAACGAAATTTTGGAACAGAAAATATGACCTTTAAACTGTTTGAATCATTGTCCAAACTCGAAAGTTAACAGTGTACCACTGGAACAAATTTTAGGATGCTCGGACGACTAGTGAACGTTCGTCAAGCTCGTTACCTCAGAAAAACGATTTCTGTGCCCTAGACGGGAATCGAACCCGCAACCTTCTGAGGACCGGTAAGACGCTCTAACCATCGAGCTACCACGACTCAGATGGTGAGCTAGGGTGCAGGTTCGTCATACGTACTGCCTAAGCAGAAGTCACTGTGACTTGCTTCCCAATGAACCAACTTTGTGTTCAGCATTAAGTACTTTAGTATGCGGACATAAACATCCAAGGTAGCAACACTGAGTTGGGACTCTGGATTATTATTATTTAGTCTATGATATAGGTCAATACTTAAAAAAAAAAAAATGGGTGATCAACAGGTGGCAACTGAGTACACAGATGTCATAGGAGGTCTGTCACATAGCCTGATTTCCACATTCATCAAGGGAGTACTAAGTTCATTTTGTTTCATTCTACATTTAGGTCAAATTTAGAACTCCACAATAAACCGATTGGAATCCTGAACATTAACAATTTCTATGGAGGATTTCTGGATTGGGTAATCAATGACAATCGTATTATTGGTGTCTTCTGCCACCTAAACAATTATTCAAACCTTAGACCCCAAAAGTGTAACTTTTATATAAAATTTCCAGTTCGAGCCACACAAAATTAAATTTGAAAACAATTTAATACAATGCCAGCAAGGGCTTTAAATAGACAGACAATTATGTATTAACAGCCTCACATCAAAATTTATTACCAATGATATATATCACTTTTAGCCTTCAAAATGTTTTTAGAAAGCATCTGAGGAGGAGGCCAAATGGCCAGTTTTAAGAAGGCTGCATTTTATATTACAGCACAGGAAAGTACATGATACATAGAAATAAAAAAAATGCTTGGCTCTTTTAATTACAGTACATATAAATAATAGGTTTTGCATCCTTATACAGACTGTTTTTAAAATATGATTGATATGACTTCAAGTGGAAAAAAGATTGAAGACTCTCAGTTTCAACTTGTGTTTTGCCTGTACATTTTCCTTGTTAAAATTACATCAGTGATATTTTGTTAGTTGTGCATATAGATACAAAATCACTATACCCTGGCATTTACATAATATTAAAATTAAAAATATCACATACAGCTCACAGATCCAAATCAATAACTGTATATATATATATATATATATATATGTACTTGTGAAATTCATTAATTATTCAGTAGCAAAGTGAGCAATCAAAACTCCTGCTTTATGACATGTGATAACCCTTGTAAACACGATAAAGATCTACTGTCTTCTGGATCATTTGATACAGAATACTAATAACCCTATTAGTATTCTGTATCAAATGATACAGATCTTTCTCAATTCATACAGATGGATAAGTTGACATCAACAACAAAATTTAGGTTTTATTATTACATTTTCCCTTTGATACTCCCAATAGAATGTTTAAAAGCTTAAATTGTCAAAATAAACACTTTGACATGAATTTTAAAAGACATTTACAACATTCGCGTTCGTGTTGTATCAGATATAACACTCTTGCCTGTGGCTCAAGTTTGTATATCCAATACAACATGGCCGCTCATGTTGTAACTAGTACAAACATATATATAGATTAGATTAATAAATAGATATGTATCTATATATATAGATTGTACTATTTTAAATTTATATATATATATATATAGAGTACAATCTGCAGGCATACATGTTTTGCTCTATAGCTCATCAGTGCAGCTTGGAACTATCTCGATGTGAGATCACCACTTATTTATACCCATGTGATTGTTGAAAGAATTTTTCCAAATGTCATAAATCCTTCAGACTCATGTTTTTGCTGCAGTATTTAAGCTTTGTTACTTTTTCCTTTCTACTGAGCAGTTTTATTTACTCTGTTCATCTCTTGTCAACTATATGTGTTTCTTTCAATTTTTTACAGTATTACACAGCATTGAAAGAAGGATTCATTGTACCAGAAAATGAGAAAATAGTAAATGTATCAGATAGCTGTGAACAGTTGTTAGATATACTACAAAGTAAACTATTACCACCAGAAGCAACAAAAATACCTGGTGAACATGTGATTTGATATTTAGACCAATAACATTTTGAAATAATATGAGGGAATGAACTGCATAGATCAGTCAATTGTCCCATATACCAGTCAATTACTGCTTATATCAGTCAAGCTCTTTGTGTGAGTGCAAGTATATTGGTTTAGCACGTTTTCTGGCACGTTGCTGACCCTTCAGCAGTGTCTTACCATGATGAGCTAAGGCCATTTGAGGAAGATTCACCTAAGTAATTTGAAGAGAACTAGGCTTAAAAAGGATGGAGTATGAAAATATTGTTGGATGAAAATAATGGTACACATGGTCAGAAGTACTTACTGGTCTTGGGAATGGGTTGTTATAATGAAGAGCTAAAAACATAAAAATATTGGTCATGTTAACCCTTTCCCTACATTGGACAAAAGGCTTGAGCCAGACAATTTTACATGTCAAGGGAAAATCCCCTGGTTGGATAAGGTTAGTTAACACTATCCCTGTCAAAAATCCTGCAAGAACCACACACATTCATGCAGGAAGGTGCAGTAAAATCCTGCTTTTTGAAGGGTTCATGATACATGTATACCTTGTGGAAAATATTGCACAAAGGAAAAAAAAACAAGTTATTCTTGCTCCAATAACTACAGCTAGTTTGGTCTTAAAGTGATCTTCGGTAAACACAAAAGACTTCGCACTCAGATTACAGCTAGTTGTTTTCCATTATATGGTATATATAAAAGTGAAGTGGCAACCTGTCTCAAAAGGTTGCCATGTGGCAAGTTATATTACAAGAGGCAAGTTACAGAATGCAACAGAGCTTTCAACATAACTTTGAAAGCAGCTGTGTTACTGCCAGGGGACCCCTAATGAACTGAAAGCCACCTCAACCACTAGAGTAATGTAGTATGTAAGGAATGGAGGATACCACAGTTAAGTTTTTCATCCATACCACCTATTTGTTGGACATATTGGCCCCTAAATATCCTTCACCACCACTAAGCTTGCTTCACTAGTAATGGCCTGAATGTGCCACAGTAGTTTTAATGGCTCTCCTCAGTTCAAAATCGTGATCTTACCTAGCTCTAATCTGCTTTTAGCTTCTTCCAAACAAGCTGCAATTTCTTTGCTTTCAGTTAACTAGTAAATAAAATCAGAATGTTCCAAAAACAGTTCTACCTGCTCAACTTACTAACAACTTACTTTGTATGGTCTCATGCAAAACCCGTCAGTAAGTGGCAAGCTACCAAAAATATATAAATTTAGAACAAAGATATATATACATAATTTATCTTCTCCCAAAAAATTACTAAACTTTTTCGAGGTTAATTGTCATTTAATTGCATACGGTCTTTCTGGGGCAACAAACAGAAATATCTGCACTGAAGAGTGTCAAACTTTACCCCAATATTCTGCCGAAACAGTTCCTTGCATTCTTTTTCAATATAATTCCTCTCTTCTACGGTATCTTGGACACGTCCGGAGCTCGCTTTCCAAGCTTTAGATACCCGTAATATTTGGCGATAGAGAGATAATACTTCTCTTCTGTACATTTGAATATTCAGTTTAATTCCTTTGTCACACGATACTTAATGGCAAAACAACAGCATGTGTGATTGTGTGCAATGAACAAGTGGACTGGAACTAGTTTGCGAATGAGCGGGCTTTCGTTTAAGGTGGCTCCATACAGTTTCCCGAATAGTGGAGAACGTAAATTTGAGACCTACAAACAACTTTTGAAGAAGAATAAAAATGAATACAATACATAGAAACTCGTTCCAGGCATTCAAAAATAAGACGAGATAAGGAATCCAGACTGTTACCGTGTCAACTGTGCCACTGCAAAATGGCGACCATTTACTGTTCAATCTAATTTATTTAAAAAATGGGTAATTAATAGGACAATTTTAAAGAAATTCTGTAAGATTTTTTTTTTCTAAAAGTGAAAAAAAATTTTTTTAATTTTTGGAAAACATTACCAGTTGACATTTTTTGAGACATACCCCTTGAAAATCTGTACTAAACATTGCCTCCCCAAATTAACAAAAGGACTACGAAGGTCCTCCTAGTAAAAATGTACTAGTTATGGTAATGTTACATGGTGTGGAATGTGCCAAAAATACTTTGGCTTGAACACACAGAGCAAAAAGAAAAGATTTCCTTAAAAAAAACCAAGGCTATTTTCAAAAAGTTGTTTTCCCAAGAGTGGAGGTAAAGATCCCAATTGTTAGCCCTTGTGATAAATCCCCTGAATGATGAACTTCCTTTTTATTAATGTTTCAGTTGGAATAAAAAATTGCTAGAGTATCATTTTCCATCAGTCAGACTAACAATACTTCATGAATATTTGGCATTAAAAATTCTTCCTCTGCCACACCTCACCTGCTGATGAGTAAAATCATCTAGCATTAGCAAGAATAAAAGTCTCCATGACAGGGAAGTACTGGTAGTTAGTTTACACTCAGCCACATTCAGGCAATGGAATTTATATTTGGTAAAGGAAATTTTCAGCTGGCCAAATAATTATGCTTTAAGACCCTGGACCAAGACCAGTTTCAAAAAATGCAATTTTTGTGGTTTAAATCTTCTCTAGCTAAATTAGTCTTTTATCATTTTACACTGGTGACTGCTGACTCCAGTCCTGCTACAAAAGGGTTAAAGTACATTATCAGTGCAGCTTTTTGCCATTTGAAAATAACTGTTGACCAACAAAGAACTCTTGTAAATGTGTCAGGAAAGCAATTGCTCTCAGCTTAACCAAACTGACAAAATTTGTTAAGATTATTTTCTGTAGGTTTGCAAGTAATCATTTATGTTTCCTCAACATTGCCAATTTTTCTTGCCTTTTTGAAGTTCAGCAATTTTCAAAGCAATTTTGTAATTTTAAGATGTGTGGGACTTGGAAATAAGTTTCATTTTAATTAAGAAAATGGGTTAATAATAGCTATGTTAATCTAGTGGTAATTTTTGTCAGTTAGTGAATACTGATTGTAAACTGCCTGAAGACATTAAACATTTGAGGAAGTTCTTTGAGGATATTTCTACTTAAAGAAGGGTGTGATCTTAGCTAGATGGAATTGTGCAAGCTATTGTGAGCAAGAGCAATTGCTCATGTAGACATTCCAACTCTCTGATTTCATCTGATCTCCCAATCTCTTGATTTTGATCAAATTCTCCCAGTTTTTCAAATATTTAGCCAAACAGGATGGAAATTCACAAACCTACTGTTTTTAGCAACATAAGGAAGATCATCTCACCTATGTTCAGAAACACCATGTTTGGGTCTGCAAAATTTGCTCACTCAAAGCCCACCTTATACTGCATTCCAGAAAAATGGCTAGAAGTTTTAAAAATTTTTCAGGTGGCATATCCCAGATTCTCAGATATTTGCACCCTTTCCCTTTCAACAGTCTCTCTAATTTTCATCTCCAGGGGTTGGAATGTCTGCTCATAATAAACCTATCAGACTGTATCATTCTGACACTCAGCAACTTCCTTTAACAAATATTATATTCCATTCCATGAGATCAAGTGAAAATGCCTAATGTTTATTGAAGATACCCTTCACTCTATCAGCATCACATCATCACAAATAAAGAGCTTCCTGCAAAGCTATGAGCAACTGCCAGGTCAGTAGGCAGAGCACTGTACATCAGTCTTACATATATCATCCTGACAATTGAAGATTTACTTTGATTATACCTAATATCATTGAGCCAATTTAGTGATATATGTACTTTTGAAAAGGTTTTACACTCTGTTTGCACATGGTATTTGGATCTAGAAATTTGTCAAAGTGTTTGTAAGTGTGGATTGGCAAAGAATTGTTATGCAGCATTCTGCACAAACGGCAAGGCCATGCTTCCATGTTTGATTTTTGGTAAAACTTCTTCCACTTGAAATACTCATTATATGCTGTATCATGTTTATCAAGATATTTTAAATATTCACCCAAGCTTTCAGCATTCTTAAATTTTGAGGCATCAATGTATGAGCCAGGTATTGCCAAGTCCATAAAAGTCTTTCCACCAAACACAACAGGAACCACCTCAATACTGAATGGAACATCCCAGTACTTTTCTGTTATATAGTCTTCACAAACAGCATTTTCAAAAGCTAGATAAAATTTGTAATGTTTTAATGTCCTCCCACATCTTTCACTGTACCTTGGACACATGAGTCTTCCAAACACTCCTCCACATTTTCCAAATACATCCACCTTGACAAATTTGCTGAGAGCCCGTATATAGTTCTCACGTACTGTTTCAGCGGTACGACAATGACTATTTACATACACTGCAAGTCTGTCTTTTCCAGTAGCATGGTTTCTTAATACAAATCCTAAGCAAGTCAAGAATTCTCATTCAATCCCACTTTAAAACAACTGCATAACGGTAATATTATAAACTTTCAAAATTCATCAGTTGTACTTCATGCAATGCATGACTATGGTTGGCATACTAGTACAAAAAATGACATAAATAATTCATCAAGAAAAATGCATTTAACTCCTTCCCTGCCAGGGGTCTCCAGGGTCATCTGGTGTTAGCTAGAGTAAAAAAATAAAAGTCCCCCATAGCAAGGAAAGAGTTAAAGCAAAAGTTAAGTTTGACCCATTTGAAAATACTCTTAAAATGATGTTTATTTTACAAAGGAACAAAGCATTGAAAAAAACAGTTTATTTACTTCAAACTATGCTATTACCTATACTAATTTAATCAAATCTAATTAATAAATGTTCAGTGTTCACTGTTTGTGCCATTGTTCTCCAATTTTTACCCTTTTTGCTCTGTAGTTTAGTGTTTTGGCATTGTGCACACGTTTTCATTGACCAGGTTTTCTAGCACTAGGGAATGTGCCTTGGGAATGTGCATTGAATTGCTCCAATTCAATGGTATGCAGTTGGAGGAAATTTTTGGCTGATACACATACTATCTAATACACAGAACCAGAAAATTATCAAAATAAGGTACAAAGTTGGGAGCAATGTCTAGCAGCATGTTCGATAGTGATAGGATCACAGTTTCAGCAAAAAGCTGCATTTATTTGTCAAAATTAGTCAATGACTTGTTTATAAACATGGATACCTAATGTCATGCTAATGAGCACATTTTTGAGCAAAAAACCTCACTCCAGGTTTCTTCGGTTTTTATATGCCTTTATCAGTCTGTCGGTTCTTGTCGGCATTTCTTTGCTTCTGGTCGGTACCTGTTTACTTCTTGTCGGTATTTGTTTGCTTCTTGTCGGTTTTTGTTGGTTCTTGTCAGTTTTTGTCAGTTCTTGTCGGTAATTAGTAGTTTAGAGTTTGTAAGGTCAATTTTTTTAAATCAGTTCTATAATTGCAGATTTTCTTGTTTGTAATACTATTTCACGGCGTAATTTTGATCATTCTGAACGTTAATACTACGGTGACAATCTCAGACCGCCACAACGGTCTCGCATGGTTTCCATGGTCACCATAAACCCCACCAATACAGATAGTAAATTTACGATAAACACAACGATGATATATATTTTTACTGTAGATTTTTTTTTGGTTCGAGCTTCAAAGAAAAACAAAACATAGGCTCTTTACTGTACCTGTCGCACGTGGTTTTCTAATGTGATATCCGTAAGGTTCAAAAATATCTGATCGCCTTGCATAACTCATTGTCCAGTTAAACATTCCGTTATACTCTCGTGGGATAATCTTTGAGTGGTAAGGGTTTTCCATGGTGTAAAATATCCACCTTTGTTTCATCGTTCTCTCTCTCGGCATCTTGGCAGCTATGGGCAAGTCGCGCCCATGAAATATGACAGCATCGCTATCCAAAAGCTTCGATTTATCCAGCGTTAATTCACACTCGAAAGGCTCGCAGCATTTCAGAAGATCAGGATAAAAGATAGGGATACGGTCAAAGATAGTCGTGAAAAAGAGAATCAGCTTTCTTTGGACCGCCACTCGGGGGTTCGTCGTCGTCTGACTCCGCCCGCAATGGTGTTCACCGAATATCACCTGCGTGTATTGCACTTCCACGGTTTCTTCGGATGAAAAAAGGCGTTGCAGATAATAGAAAGAAACAAATACCCAGGTAACGATCGCCACCAACATGCGGTGGCGACGAAAATACATCCAGTTCTGTTGCTTCTACATAAGTATACCCGTTAGAACAATAAAGGAAATCAGGCAACTCATGTTCATCATACTAGCGCAGGTCAGAAAGGAAGAACGATAAACAATACGTCACGATATGATATATCATATCGCGACTTCCGCTTAGGCAGTAACCATCTGACTGATCTGAGCCTTGGTAGCTCAATCAGGGTTGCCAGATTGGCCTTTTGGAGGCCAAATAACTCAAATTTGGCTTCTTTTTTCCTTGCTTGGCCTTAAAAAATAAATTTGGCCGTTTGGCTTCTTTTTGGCTTCTTTTTGCTTCCCACAGATTTTTAATGTCATTACTACTAAGTTTCACAGTTCTTTCATAAAAGATAAACGAAATGGTTCTATTCTGTCACTACTTCCCAGGCTCTTTGCTCCGGTCATAGGCTCATAGCATCATTATATTTTGAACATGGCAGCCAAATGGAAAGCATCATATGAATCTGGAAGAAAATATAATAAAACGTGGGAGAGCAAATTTATCTGGCTTTCGAAAGCATCAGATGGAAGTGAAGATGGGTATTGTAAGCTTTGCCATACTCAAATAAAGCCCAAACTATCAAATTTGACAAAGCACGAAAAGAGTGATAAGCACGTGCAACGGGTGAAAGCTTCAACGTCAGTAAGGCCAATTCAAGTTGTGCGAAACCCAACGATCGCCGACGAAGTAAAACGTACAGAAATTGAGCTAGCTGTGACAATGGCGTGTCATTCTTCTATTCTAACCATGGATCATCTTGGGGAGATTATAGCTCGAAATGCAACGGGAAGTAGACTCGAAAACATAAAGATACATCGTACGAAATGCACAAAAATTCTTACCAATGTAGTCAGTCCTGCGCTGAAAGAAGAATTAATTGCTGATGTGAAAGGAAAGAAGTTCTCTTTAATCGTCGATGAGACTACCGATGTTTCTACAGCCAAACAGCTCTGTGTCATCATTCGGTATTACAGTAGTGTGGAGAAGAATATCGTCACAGCCTTTGTGGACCTGGTCAATGTTGCTCGTGCTTGTGCAGATGACCTTTTTTATGCCATCCGAAATTGCCTTCGTGAAATTGACCTTGAATTGGTTGACTGCATTGGGTATGCCAGTGATGGTGCTTCTGTTATGGTCGGCAAACATGACTCAGTGTGGACAAGGCTTGAAGCTGTTGCCCCGAATTGCATCAAATTGACGTGTATCTGCCATTCGTTGTCGTTATGCGTCCAACATGCTTTTGAAAAGCTTCCATCCAGCCTTGGATTCCTTCTAGCAGAAATTCCAAAGTGGTTTTCCAAAAGCACTATACGACGCGAAGCATACAAGTTACTTTATGAAACAATGAGTCCCGATGACGACCAATTACCACCATTTGAGAAGTATTCAGCAACACGTTGGTTGGTGAGAGGAAAGTTGATCTTCCGTCTTTTGGCTAATTGGAACGAGCTCCAAGCTTATTTTGCTGTAGCGAAACCAGCAAGTACACAGAATGCCCGTTACAAAGCACGTACCCTTTTGGACATGCTCAACGATCCAATTGTCTATCTATATTTTCATTTCGTGTCGCCTCTAGTCACTGAATTCGAACGAGTAAATGCATTCTTCCAAGCTACCGATGCCGATCCCGAAGAGATGTTCACTGAATTGGATACACATCATAAGTCTCTGCGTGGAAGAGTTTTCGACATACAAGGCAAGCAACTCGCCATTGAAAAAGTAGATTTTGGTGGGAAGTTTTTGTGTGAAGCAACAAAATATGTCTCTTCTCAAAAGAACAAGGTTGTTGCTCAAGCTAAAGTTCTTGATTTGAAAAAACGATGCTTAGATTTTCTTATCGAAGCTTTAAATCAAGTTGAAATGCGTGTACCTGCCACAAAAAACATATTCAAAGGATTAAGCGTCCTTCATCCAAGAAAAGTATTAGATGAAGCAACCAGAGCTCCTTTATGTCAGCTGCCACTTCCACATCTACGATATGAGAAACTCAACGAGATCGAAGAGCAGTACCGGAAGATCGTTCACCGTGACTGGAAAGAAGATTCAACCTTTGATGGAACTATTCCAGATACAGCGGCTGCATTTTGGTCATGCATCGTCGACTTTCAAACTTCACTCGGAGACAAGCCATTTGAGCAGTTAGCAACGTATGCTTTGAACTGTCTCACTGCTCCCGTAAGCAATGCTGTGGTGGAGAGGACATTTTCCCTGTTAGCATCAATCAAGACTAAACAGCGCAACAGAATGAAACAAGAGTTGATG
>JBAHVQ010000482.1:913327-934354 GCA_036872915.1 Nanipora kamurai | reverse complement strand
TAAAAGTATCCTGATGTTGCAATGCTATTATTACCATCTTTACAATCAAAAACTGCACAATTTAAAAAAATGTCTTGTGTTTACCATGGTTCTTCTACAGTTAGACAATTCTCACTGAACTTACAACTATTTTAAAGATAGAAATGCTCATAAATGGAGATGATACTAATTGCATCCGGTACACATAGAAACTGCAGGGAGCCACCTTAAAGGTACTGGAGAAATGTGTAAAAAAGCACCAACTTTAGGGTGCATGCATTTTAAAAATTTTTTTTAGCTTTTATAAAGTTGAGGAACATCTCAAATGTTTGGACTGCAGTATCCAAATACACATAAAAATTAGAATAATAGACTCAGCAAATGGGCAAATTAAACTTCAGTAAACAATTGGCAGGAAGTTTTCCATGCTCTCACCCAGTCATTGGCATTAACCAAGTAAAGTTGATCCAGACATAAGTGATTAATAATTTATGATCCCCTGTTGAGTCAGACCTTTGCATGTCCGATCAGCAAGTCAAAGATAAACTTAAATCATGGAGATGTGTTGACGTACTTAGAGACATGTTCAAGGAGAATATAGGGGTTGGAAATTATTCATTTTCTTTGTCTTGGATGAAAAAGTTTCTTGACAGAAGCTATTCCATTAGCTTCAGGGTGACATAATGAAATCAGATAACGATTTAACAATTTTACGCAAACTAATCCTAACCCAAACTCTAAGGCAAACCCTAACCATGAGCATGGAGTAGTTTCCAACCGAAAGGTTCAATCTACGTTTTTTACCCTAATCATACTCTAAGGCGCGCGAAATAACATTTTCCATAAATCTACTGAGTAAAAACACGATCCGTTAATTAAAAAGTCTGTAACTAAGGCGATTCTCAATAACTGTATTGGATCGTGTTCGGCAACAGGAAAATGCACTTTTGTTTCCTCTTTCACTCTTGGTCCAATATAATTAAACCAAACTACAGAACCAAGGTATTAAAATACAATGCATCAAAAACATGTTAACCACTCTGATAAAATCTCTATATCCATTAATCGAAACAGATAAGTATGGTTTGATCTTATGAAGTTATGATTAACATAAAAAAGCAAGTTTTATTAAAAATCGGCCTTTCTCCTGAAGGTTCACTCTTGGGGGTGAAGGCCCTGGATACTTGATGTTAAAAAATGTAGTGTCTGTTAAATCCTACATGGATCAGAGAAGGAAGACTCCGCACACCATTGCATTGATCCATTAATGGGTTTTCACACGACAAAACGACAGCAAAAGGTTACATTTTCGACAGCTGTCAGTGCTGTCGTCTCAACTCTCAAGTCAACAATCTTGATAAAAAAAACAGAAGGGCTTAATAGCAAACATTTACCTCACTGAAACCTCTTCCGACATTATAGAGGTTAATGTTAGTGTTAATCCAACCGTTTATTTTTGCGATAAAACGCGAAAAAGTGTGTGTAAAATTGATTCTGACCGTGGGGCTGTTAGGGCAGCACAATCTATCAACCACGCTCGAGTAAATTTCAATCTACTACCTTTAAGCTGATCACTGGTCTCATGACCTACTCAAACAATCAAGAACTTCATTTCCTAAAACTACTTACTTCGTCCACGGTAAGGGGCATACAAACGCGGTATTCCTTGATCATATTTGAAACGATTTCCTCAACTTCGACCAGGAACGACGCACTTCTTCCACAGTTCCAGCAATTATCTCGGCCTCGCATCCAATATCTCCACTAAGAGTCTCCCACGAGCTTCTTTCGGGACGGGACGTAAAGTTCCTTTAAACTGCTTCGATTCATTGAGGTAATACAAGTAAAAATACCGAACCCTACAACACTAACGTCGCTTACTCAAGCGTCGTATTCTGACTGAAGCGAAATGTCAAAGTTTTGTCCGGGGTTGAAGTTCCGGCCACTAGTGAAGATGCACAAGTCTCCCTGGGTGCTAGGCACTGTACACATCATGTGCACTAAACACACAGATAGATATTACCACATTATAAAATTTGTTACGTATTATGGATTACAACAGAGTAAATACAACATATAAATACATTAAATCCCAAGTATTGTAAATATTATCATGTATTATTACGACGGATATGTATTATATTATATTATATTATACTTTGAACAAAGGTCATGGCCCAGTCATGGATTTGTCAATTTTGTAAGCAAGGAATGCTGCCAAGGGAAGTTGAAATTTCCTTCAGTAATCACCAGGTAGATTCAAAAAAGTTTTATACTGTGAATTTGATTTCGACAGGTCAATTGCCTCATCAGGAACTTGATGGAATGCGGAACCGGGGGTAGAAGAGGGACTTTAACCCTCCTGACTTTTTAAAAAAGTTACGTTCTCTAATGTAGGGGACAAAAGAAAGGTCCAAAAGAGTTTAAATTCACGTTTGCTGTCATATTATTTTGTTAAGGACCAAAAACCAGAGCCAGCCTCAAGGTGAATTCAACATTCTAATACTAATTCAACATTTGTCTTGATTTTGACACCTAATCTTGATTTTCCAAGATGTTCCTTTTCGAATTTATTTTTTTGTAACACCTGCGGAAATTTCTACAATATGGGCTCTGACAACCACTCCCCCAACGCGAAATTCTGCCCCATTGTCCCTGCCTCGGATCAACCGGTAATCTCAGATTAGCACAAGTTAACTTTTAAGAACTGGTCACTGGTAATAACCAATATCATCATCAACCACCACCAAGATTAGTGTCATCATTATTCGTTGCAAAAAACGGAAGCATTTTGAACCCTCCCCCGCTGACTGAACGATATATTGGACGCTTACAACAAGGTAACTAATGGGGCAATAAAGCAAAAAACAAAGAATAAAAAAAAATTCCGGCATTGAAGGGTTAACCAAGAGGCGTTTAAATCACTTTTAGCAACCGAAAGTACCAAGTTTTGTTGTTGAGAACTCAATTCATATTGAGCATACATCCAGATTTTCGAATAAGAGTTACAAGGTTAAATTTCTAAACCGAGTCTCCCAATTTGTCTAAACATTGATCAGAAGCAAAACATTGATCCTATGGCTTCCAACGAACAAACTTCTAAAGACATTGATCTGATTGAGGCGTTTAAATCACTTTTAGCAACAGGAAGTACCAAGTTTTTGTTGACGTCATAACGTTCGTGACGTCAAAGGAATGACGTCAAGTTATCATATTCCCAAAGCTTTTGAGAGCAGAAAATGCGAACCATGTCAGCTTAGTTAAAGTGGCCATCTAATGATGCCTTGAGAGAACTTCCATAGATTATTCGATCTGTTAAGCATCGAAAATTTGATTCAAAGTCTGGATAGCTTTTCCAGATAACTCAGTACTAACCAGTGTTACTTAACCTTTGGCATTGAATAACCCAACTTGTCTTTTACACTGAATAGCCTAATAGGGAGCTACCCATTTGATAGTACTGTTCGGAAATTTAAATTCAATTTCGGTTGTTCAAGTAAGTGTAAACCAGTGGTTACGTTTAACCATCAACTTAAAGTTTGATAAAGGATTTAACATCGCCAGTGAAGGGCCACGAGAAGCAAAGTTGGGACGTCCAAGCTTCACCAGTGGAGAAGTAGAACTCAGGAGTTGAGCTTTTACCGACTTAAGTTAGCTCTTATCATCCGTGTGGCCACTACGCCAGTTTTTTTGTTTTTTTTTATACATGCGACCCGACTACAACATTTCTAGCAAATAGCAGAGCATGGAACCCATCCAGTGTACTTTAGAACCGCTCAGTCCAATAGTTGGGCAAAAAAGCTGCATCGGTAGTGCAGGCAAAAATCGAATGTTGAGCCGTGGCTTTATATTAATTGCTATCATGATCAGCTAAGTCGCACGTTTCTCCATGAAACGAACGAGAAAATTGATACACATCACATGCAACATCGTTAACGAAATGCGTTTGATACGTATTCGACCCAAGTTTGTACTTTTCTTGCCTTGATCAGTCATTCAGGGGTAACGTATGTACAATTACTTTCTTTTTATGTACAGAGTGTAAAATATTGGCGTATGCACTGAGTTGAACCATTACTTTGTCCTCCCTCAGTTGCAAAGCCCTTCTTCTGCGAGCGCAGTAAGTGTAAGGAAAAGAACTAGAACTATGGAAACAAAAAAAAAAGAACTATGGAAACAAAAGTCAACTTAAACATCAGGTAGGAGTGGACAGCCGTAAACAATTGCATTACTTCTATTACTTAATTTAAAGTTGAACCTCAATAGACGTCTCCATAGAAAGGGCACACCAAGTCCTGATCTTCAATTCATCTGAAACTGTAAAATATTTTAAACAAAAACCTTTGACATACAAGCTTCAACATAAAAGCTTTGGCTTTATATATCGCCTGTAATTTTACGGTTCTGGTTAAGTTATAAGTCATTACTGCAGTTCTCCAACAAGGATTGAACATCTTGACTCAACTGAGGTGAAATATATTTTTTTTTACAGATAAAATACTAACAGTAATACTTTGCTACTAAAAGAGGACTTCGAACCATTGTGTTTGCTTCTCACAACTCGTGTTCCTTTAAATAGAGAAATTAAAACAACCATGACAATATTGAGGATTTCGAGTTACAGCATTTTTCCCCCAGTTTCTTTCTGACTGTCATTTGAACGATGGAACTCGCTCTATGTTTCGTCAGTCGTTCGCACGATTGGCTTCTGCAAATGAACGTTTCACGGTTGAGCATGTCCTTTGTAGACGTGTGAGCTCTTTCATTATTTATTTAGTAGGAAGTCCAAGTGAACCCAGTCGCAGGAAGCTGTTAAAAGTGAATGCTTTGACCCCAGGGGAATCAATACGAGATGGTGAAAGTTGATCGTTCAGGTTCGAGTAGTTTTGATGAAGACTGCTTGTCGTTTTTACTGATGTTTCGATGGCCTTACTGTTGAAACGTTAGCCAAAACCACAAACAAGCTTGTTCTAGACATCTATAATCTAGACGATCAACTTTCTCCAACAGGAAACGATTTCTTGCTGAGGTTACGGCAATACAATACAAAATAAGGAAGATAAAGTCCATATGATTTAGCAAGCTATGTAACTACCTCTGCTTCCTTGATAATGAATGGTACCCTGTTCTGTTGGTAAAGCGTGCACTTCCAGTATTTCGTTTACTCGAGCCTCTCATGCATAAATAACTCCCATCAAGTCAACCTTGATAAACCGTATCAGCTCCGTTAATCTTATATTACATTCTTAAAAATTAACCCCTCTTTGAATTGATCTATACAGGTTTGTTTAGCCTGACACGGTCTGGGTAGCTTTCTTCTTTCGTGCTTGTAACATGTCGTAGAACGGATCCATTATCATACTTGCACTAGTATTGTAAAAACAGGAAAAAAGGAAACAAAAAACTTTAAGGAAGCATTCATTTTCACGATGAGTATTTTTGGAAAGTCCAAGGATACTGTTCTAATCACAACTAAACAAATAATGTAACTTTAAGATACGTGAAAATTGCAGGATTTTTCTTTCACAGTGACGTCATGATGAAGTCACAACAAAAATAAAACATTGTATATGTATACCACTGTATATGTAAAACTGTTTGACGTGACAGCACCTTAAATTCAAGCAACCAACAGGATTATGTTGCTCGATAGTTGTGTGGTGACCATTTTTAATTCAATATGTTTTGTTTCTTAAATTAAAGCTTACTTTATGCACTTGATCCACCGCGCCCGTTCTTTCTCTGTGTCGCAGGAGATCTTGTAAGATTCATGGCGACCTATGAGATAAGACAATTCATATTGAGCATACATCCAGATTTTCGAATAAGAGCTACAAGGTTAAATTTCAAAACCGAGTCTCCCGATTTGTCTAAACATTGATCAGAAGCAAAACATTGATCCTATAGCTTCCAACGAGCAAACTTCTAAAGACATTGATCTGAAGCTAAACATCGATCCTGTGGCTTCTAAAGAGCAAACTTCTAAAGACATTGATCTGAAGCTAAACATCGATCCTATGGCTTCTAAAGAGCAAACTTCTAAAGACATTGATCTGAAGCTAAACATCGATCCTATGGCTTCTAAAGAGCAAACTTCTAAAGACATTGATCTGAAGCTAAACATTGATCCTATGGCTTCCAACGAGCAAACTTCTAAAGACAACTCACAGAATTATACAAAACCAATATTCTTCACAAAAATGAAAGCAATTTTTCACAAAAGCACAAAAAAATAACGAAAACGTCGTCTTGTTGAAGAACGCATTGTGTATCAGTCAACATTTATCAATATTCTTGTGATTATATCTACGTTTGAACCAAAAGGTGTCGTAAAACTACGACATACTGCTGCTAAAAATGTTTCCACAGCAATGTTGCGAGGAAGTATTTCTCAAACTCGTTAATTCAGAAATTGAAAGTGAGTAAAACGAGTATCGCAAAGAATTTTCGTGAATATTTACGAACAGTCTTAGGAAATCTTGCCAGGAAACCTCACAGCTTGATCAGCAA
The DNA here is from genome assembly GCA_036872915.1 of Nanipora kamurai. Taxonomy (NCBI): domain Eukaryota; kingdom Metazoa; phylum Cnidaria; class Anthozoa; order Scleralcyonacea; family Helioporidae; genus Nanipora; species Nanipora kamurai. The sequence continues at coordinate 927,865 of JBAHVQ010000482.1, read as the reverse complement.
GATATCCTAAGATTTCAATAGTATCAAACTGCAATTTCAAAATACATTTATGAATACTTAAATAAACCGTGTAAACTTATAGACAGCTGAATTTCCACACCATTGATTCGAACTACATTAGAGTATAACGAGACAAGAGTTCAGCTGTTTAAATTTTGTCCCGTATTCTGGTCGCCATACAAACTTTTCAAAAATTAATAAGTCGAAGTTGCCTAAAAACTGATAGATGACTGCAAAAGAACCTTTACCTTCAACAACCTTTCCCTCAGAGTCAGTCTTGCACGCCTTTATCAGACCTCCTGATTCCTCAGAAGCGAAGATCTCGAAGCAAAACTAGCAAAAAGGAGAATAAAATGTGACGACATCATCAAAACCCTAGTGCAAACCAATTTCCTGATTTCAAGCTCCCTTAGCAAAAATGGCGGCCTGTTTAAAATCGTTTAATTCCTTCACTGCCATATCTCTCTGTTTGACGAGCAAAATCGTCTGGCGTTAGCCAAAGTAAAAGAATAAAAGTTCCCCGCGGCAGGGAAAGAGTCAATGTACATTAAAATTAGCTTTCCGAGTCTACCTCTTACTAGAAAGTTTTTTTTTAATTATGAACACAAGAACGAGCTCAAAACATTTATCCAAACTAAATAAACTTCGAAAAAGTAAATTAAACGAGTGTAAGAATGTATAATACTTTAAAATAATGGCACCTTTTTCTTTTGGTCGTTGTTATTAACTTCACGAACTTGGAGATTTTCCAGAGGAATAATTCCTCGTGGTTCTTTATCCTGCAACAAAACACACGATTAAGAGACAAACTATTTGAAATAAAAACAGGATATTGCGTAAGCAGTATAAAACAGCGTAGAAAGTTAAAAAGTTAGTAGACTGCCGAATTATTGTTGAAGAATTCTAAGGTTTCGAGCTAAGGCCCTTCGTCGGAGAATGAAACGTGTGCTAGAAATGTGTTCAGAAAATGAACACGTTTCTGGTCCGAAAGTTTGGTTTTCACCGTTTTTAGTGTAGTTTGCTGGAGAAACATTTTAATTAAAGATTATGAAGCAGACTGCTTTGAATCATGATTTGTGATATGACCAGTCATCAGAAGGTTGCAAGTTCGAGTCCTGTCTAGGACTCAAAAATCGTTTTCCAGGGATCATGAGCTTGACGAGCGTTCGCTGGTCGCCCAAAAAAAGGCTCTTCACCATGTTTGTTTGTTCCGTTTGGAATAATTTCTTGCCTTGGTCTCAAAAACAGCAACCTTCAATCATTTTTGGACACTGTGATAAAATATTTTTCTAAACAAACTTACAAGCGTAACGTATATATAAATTCCTCTTTGCAGAATACGTACAGTACCTTGATATCTTTGAAATAGTATAGACAGTTATCTTTTAAAATAAAATAACGTTTCTTCCATGACTTGTGAAGTCCACCTGCAAAGATCAGCGATGTTAATCTAAGATGTTAATTTCTCTCAAAAGGACTACTCAAAATTTTCTTCATTTTTCGTATGACAAAACTCTTTTAGTAATTTGTTATCCTTGTTCTTGTTGACCAATAAAAACTTCAAGAAATATGACAATAAATATACATGCAATACACCGTAAAAACTGACTGTTTGAAATAACCAATTTTATTGGTTGTCTCAGTTGCATGCATTCCGCCGATTTTTTTATTGGTTGTAATAATCAAGTGTTGTTTTAACCAATAAATTTGGTTGTTTTCACCAATATTTTTGGTCAAAATGGAAATGCATCTGAGACAACGACAAAAATGGTTGTTTTAACCAATCTCTCACCCGTTTATCATAAGTAAATATTTTCTTTTGCTGTAATTGTTTGGCAGTTACGAAAATTAATTGCAAGGTGAGCATGGTTTGATGAAAATACTTTTTCGTGTTCGTCGTCCTTCAGCGGAGATTTCCAATGACGGACCCGGCTTTGTTCCCATACGAAATCGGAATAACTTCGACAAAATTGAAATGGTGGGACACTGCTACAGATACATAGGTCCCTACCTACAAGCTACTGCCTCAACCTCTTCATCTTAACGAAGCAGCCAGATTTTAGTTGCTTTGACCCTCACCTTCTTTTGTAAGCCACCCTTCATTATCTGGATTAAAGAATGTCCGTGTAATATCACTTCCATCATCTTCCGGAACTTTGAATGGTTCCTTCTTTATGTTTTCATATAAACTCTAACAACCAAACAATTGGTATAATTACAACAATTATACTTTATAGCTAAATCATAGGCTATATTCAAAGACAATAACCCTAATATGCGTGGACAAATAACACCTTTAAAAAAAGTTTTCAATGAAACTATATCGGCCAATCAAAAAAGGGTGAAAATTCGAGGACTTCAGGATTCTCTTTTTGCTTTTCTCTGCAGGATTTCTAACCGGTACTAAAACTGGACAAGCTGCTGGTATATTTCCTTAATTGCAAACACTTACAACTAATAAATCCTTTGGTAAGTCGCCACCACAGTTGATTCCACGATTCATGGTGATGAATTTGTCTACAGTAGGCTGAACAGATTAAGGGAGAGTTGAGATTAACTTATGCATTACAACTGTTCAAATTCCTAACCAAGGTGAAATTGAAAAGCGTACTTTTCTCTACAAGAAGCAGTTAATAATATGTCTGCCGTGTAGCATTTACTTAACAGTCCTCTTACTTTATCTTTCACGCTTGGGTTATGAAGGCTGGTGTTCAACATGATAATGGAAAAGCTTAGAACATAGCAAGTATCTGTGAAAAACAAATGAGAGCTGTAATTTAATCTTCTAACACAACGAGATCTATTAACATGATAACTTTAGTAGGAGGCCAGCAGTTGATTAGAAGTGCGGAGTTTTCTTTGAACATCATGTCTCTATTCATTGTATCCACAGATATTAGAAACGAGGAAACCTTTTGAAAGTCTGAGGCCGGTTGTATTAGTCAATAAGCGTCAGTGTATGGATGTTTAACTGAATTAACCTTTTAAATTTAATAATGATTAGCGCTTAATTTTAGCCAGAGGCGTTAGGGGTATAAGAATTTAACTGCGTTTTAAACAGCCGACGTGCGATTAAAATTTGATTAAGAATTTTATAAAAGACGTGGTTTAGACTTTGTACAACCAGGCCATGGTACCATGAAAAGGCTTCTTGTATGAATGTTATACTCTAAAATTCATACATTGACATGACGTAACATCTCTTTATGTTGCAATCACACCACTGAACTCAATGGAAGATGAAAAATGAAAGTTAATTCCAAGCACTTTTCAATCAAAAATCGACAGCAACAGCAACCACAAAAAGTAGATGTGCAAATGTTGCCAGCAGTTTTAGTCATGGATAGCTAACTAACCAGGTTTGCAGGACCCAACTGGTACTTGCAAGTTGTCTGATTTGAAATTTCTGCAATGTACCTGTTGATGTAAAAACATTTTCATTTTGATCACAGTACTTCTTTGCAAAACACTCCATCATTCGGTCAATTTTCTGAGCTTCACCAGGAAGTCTGAAACTCCACAAAAATTCTCTGAAGAAACAAAAAAAAAAAAAAAATAGAAAAGTTATACACCTTACCCAACAAAACAAGAGCTTACATTGTTACAGCAAAACTAGGTTCCTGTTTGAAAACTGGTCAACTGGCTCAACGACACTACAGCTGAATACAAGTGCAGTCACATCAACAAAACCATTAGTTTAACTTAACCAGCCTTAACCCATTAAAGTGTCTATAAAATAAAATGAGGTTTTTCTTATCTGGAAAAACTCTTGAAATAGCACAAAGCCTTTTACACTTTTCCCACATCTCACTTTGTTCCTGACATATTAAGATTTATTTGATATGTACATATGATATGATAATATGTAAATATGAAATATGATATGTTATAAAAATCACATATCTATTAAATCACCAGAAACTTTGTCTGTTGAGATTTATGAACCAAGAACACCCACATTTACAGTTTCATGTGAGATTGTTTACTAACTTCAACAATATTCATAATTTTACAACAACTAATTATACAGTGATGCATGCAAGGTGTTATTTACATATCAAACAAATCTTAGTATCTCAAGAACAAAGTGAGGTATGAAAAAAGTGAAAAAGATGTTGCATTATAATTTCAAGAGTTCTTTCAGGAAAGACAAGCTTAATTTTAATTTTATAGACACTTTAAAAGACACACTCGACTATTTTACTCTGGCTAATGCTAGATAATTTTACTTGTCACAGAGATGGACCCTGGCATTAAAGCCACTCAAGTATCAAATTAGATTTTGGATCTGGTTAAACCTTTCTAGAGTAAAAGAGCCACTGTAAACATCCTCAATTTCTAGATTACACCTGTGTAATCGTACAAACCTTAGTGCATCCACGAGCAGCAAATCTCTGAAATTCTGAAGGTCAACAAAGTGTTGCAGCACAGACAGCATGGGCTCCTTACTACAACACAAACATGGACATATTAGGTCTTGAATTTGAGGCCAAACAATGAGTAAAATTGTTTCTGGATAAATCTTTCTGTGGATCCTTGTATGAAAATCACATTGAAATTTATTTACAAAGATACATCACACAAGACATGTCAAAAAATTTGGGTATCAGTCTACAAACTTATTTGGCATCATTAGCAAATGTTCAGTTCATACTTTTCACCCAAATAATCTCCGATCATGGTCTTGCTCAGCCCATCCTCTTCCAAAAGAAACTTTGCAATGTCTTCAGGGGTGTCATTCAGTAGCTCATTCTGGATCAAGTACTCTATACCCTATGAGACCAAGAGCAATACTCAGTTTTAAGCACAGATGCTAAGGATTTTTAAGCAATCAGGTACCAGTAACTCTTACCTACAAAATTAATGATGACATAAATATGATATATACATGTACAATAAATACTTTATCTGTTCCATGTACCAATTCAGTTTACAAGTGGAACTTTGTCTATTCTGCTCTGGATTTAAAAAGTTTCCAATTTCAACAAATGTTTGAAAAATAAAGAAGGATTCAGATTAAATGCATTTTTTCTGTGAACCATGAATTTTTGACCAAGATTTTGCACATGATACAGTTGGTCTGAATTCAGCATATAATTCTGGGTAGCTCATATCAATAGCTGATATTACAGTTGTCAGCAGTTTGGCCTGTAAATGGAGAAAGGGTCATTTCTGAATTGTTATGACCCTTTTGCCTTGTTTGCATGCTTGTAAAACAAAAGAATATTTAACTGTGGACTCAACTGTAATAACACCTATTTGATTTCAGTTGTTTAGCAGCAGCAATTGGCTATAGTCATGAAAATCAATGATAAATTTACCTTCCATTTACTGCATAAAGATAAGGAAATTATTATTATTATTAAAGCATTGCTAACAGGGACAAGGGGATGACCCTAAGCCTTCCATGTCTTCTTTGGAAGGCTTTGAGAATGGCAAACATATAAGAATGCTTAGTACATATATGTTTATCACAAACATGCAAAAGGTACAGGTAGACTGTGCTTTAGCAGCTGGTGTACTTAAGAGACTGGATACTGCATATGTTTGGAATTGAAAATCTGTGTTAATATTATCATATGACTATACTTAATGCTGAACAGAAAGTTTGTTCATGTAGGAGCTTGGTAACCATCAGACGACTAGAGGACATTCGTCAAGCTTGTTCTCTGAGAAAAGAGATTTCTGAGCCCTAGACAGGAATCGAACCCACAACCTTCTGATGACTGGTGAGACACTAACCACTGAGCTACCACAACTCAGATGGTGAGCTAAGGTGCAGGTTTGTCATGTGTACTGCCTAAGCGGAAATCGCAATATGATAATAATGATGGAAATACTTAATGCTGAACAGAAAGTTTGTTCATGTGGGAGCTTGGTAACTATCAGACAACCAGAGAACATTCGTCAACCTCGTTCTCTCAGAAAAACAATTTGAGCTCCAGACAGGAATCAAACCCACAACCTTCTGATGACCAGTGAGATGCTCTAACCATCAAACTACCGTGACTCAGATGGTGAGCTAAGGTGTGCAGGTTTGTCATATGTACTGCCTAAATGGAAGTCACAATATGGTAATGATGGAAATACAAAATGCTGAAGAGAACTAGCTTGACAAATGTCCTCTAGTCATCCGATAGTTCCCACAAAGCTCCCACATGAACAAAATTTTTGTTAAGCATTAAGTACTTCCATCATCATAATTATTGTGACTTCCACTTTGCCAGTACATATGATGAACCTGCACCTTAGCTCACCATCTGAGTAGTGGTAGCTCAATGGTTAGAGCGTCTCACTGGTCATCAGAAGGTTGCGGGTTCAATTCCTGTCTAGGGCTCAGAAATCGTTTTTCTGCGTAAATGAGCTTGATGAACGTCAGTTGGCCGACTGATATATATCAACTCCCACGTAAACCAACTTCGTGTTCAGCAAATCATATGATTTTACCAAACATCGCAGGTTTTTTCCTGTCCATCAGTTTCCACCCGTAGTAACACTGGGTTACTACCCAATAACATCTCACTGGTCATCAGAAGGTTGTGGGTTCAATTCCCATCTAGGGCTCAGCAATTGTTTTTCTGAGAGAACAAGCTTGATGAACGTCCTCTAGTCATTTGATTATCACATGACTGTATGCATGCTTTGCTGCATGTTTGAAGGTATTCTGCTTCCAGAAAAGAATTTTGCTTCCAGTCAATTTGTTCAAAATAATTTAAAACTTGGACTAAAGAACCACTTCTGGGACACCCTTTTATTTTGTTATAATTATCTAATAATTTCAATTGTTGCACCTTATAGGTGTACCTTTTTGGGGTCCATGTTGAACTTTTTACGACCGATGGCAATTTGCTTGGAATTGTTGCTACAAAACAAGAACAATCACATATTTGGAATGAGTAGTATAGTACATGCTCAATGATTAACATACTGAACAGCCAGCTAAAACACTGTAATAATAACTGACATATTACATTAAGGTACTTTCAGGGTTTTGTAACTAACACGGAAGACATCTTTAACCAATTCTTTAAAGTGTACAGTATATCACCCCAAAACTTCTTTTTACTCCAAAAGTTCACACATTACCCAAAGAAATATTTTGTTGATTTTGTTACAGAAATATACAAGGCAAAAATATTTTCACTGTACCTTTCATCAGGTTGCTCTACTGACTCCATTTCAGAATGAACTTCATTTATCTCAGCTTTCAATTGCTGTAAATGTTTTTAAGTTAACTTTCATTATTTTATTGAAACACATAAACACATCGCTTTCACTTTGTTGAAGTAGTACATGTGTTATGCATGTGTCAGCTTGGTTTTATGAAAAATTATATATGTTTTTGAAGCTGAAATTCTATCTCTGAGCCCTATACAGGGAATCAAGCCAGACTTAGGCCCTTTGTTTATTTTAATCCCAAGGTGAGGAACAAACTAGTAGCCTTTGCTGCCTTATAAGATGCTCTAACCATTAAGCTGCTAAAAAGCAGATTTGAGAAGAGGTTAAAAACATAGTATTTGTTGATTCCAGCTATAGACACATGTGCTTTGCCAGCAAAATAGCCTCATGATTTCAGTTCTTCTGAATTCACATTTTGAATTTTATGCTTCACTCATTCATTTGCATGTTTGGTGTTAGACAGTTTGATATGGAAACATTTGCCCAGCTCATGTCCTCATAATGTGTTTTGTACTCCAGTGAGGGGTTGAAGCTCTAGCTCTGTAATGACATGTATAAGGCCTCATTCTGTAGATTCAGTAATGTCATGTTGAGATTTTACAGAGAGGTAATGCAGTAGGTGGTATTCAATGGTCTTCTTCTTATTGTATTAAAAACATATTCAACTAATGGTATGAACAAATCATTTATGGAGTTGGAAAACAGGCAGTAAATACTTCTGGCAAAGGGTATTACAATAATTTTGACATCTTTACCTGAATTTCCGCCAATATTATGGCCTTTTGCTTTCGTAGTTCTCTTAAAAGCAGGACTTCTTCTGGTGTTAACTTGTCTTTAAAGAAAGACATTTTGCATGAACTTAGATTCATAATAAAATGAGACAGACATATCCTTATATTCAATGGGTCATTCCAGATAACATCCACACCTCCCCCAGGTAGGAAATAAAATATATGTTCTCCTCATTCTCCAGACATTCTAGAACAACGGAAGTAAATCTAAACTCATTTTTACTCCCCTCCTATTTGGAGAACACAAATTTCCTCAATGGGGGGTGACCTGGATCTTTTCTGGAATGGCCCAATTTGTGATAGAATTGCCATAATACAACTTGATTTTGATTCCGAGCCATTTTATTTTTGTATGGATTTTGACCAAGGCAGGACCAATCACTGCAATTATGAAAACACAATTTCAAAATGCACATGAAACTCTATTTCAAAGCATGGTTCATGAATAAAACTTGCTTATATAAATTATCTCAGTTAAAATTAGTCAACCTAACCAGGTAAAGTTGAAAACTTATACTTAAGAATAAATAAAATTGCTTGTATTCAAATGTTAAGACATCAAATGTTCAAAATGCAGCAGAAAGTCTGACACAGAACCATGTGACAAAGCTACTGACTGTCCAAATCCAGGTAGAATGTGCAGGTTTATAGTGCTGTACCCTTCGTGTATAAACACGAATCACATTGTTCTGGTTTCACTTTAACGCTTTAACACCCAGGGTTCATCTCTGTGACAAATAAAGTTGTCTGATGTTAGCCAGAGCAAATACTAAAGTGTGCCCTTGTCCCTTAACCCCTTTCCTTTATACTTGGGGTAGAGTAAATGGTTTGAACCTGGGAGAATTGTGACCTGTTTGTGGAAGTTGATAATCCAGATTAGTGTAGTCTTAAGAAAGACTATCGGTGGAAGTGACTGATGTTTTGGTGGCCTTGGCTGCAGTCGTCTTCAGAGTCAAGACTTCACTTCTCTTGAATCTGAAAATGACTGCAGCTAAGGCCATTGAAACGTCAGTCACCTCCACCAATAGTCTTTCTCAAGAGTGCACTAACTCAGACAATCAACTTCCACAAACATGTCACAATTCTCCCAGGTTCAAACCGTTTACTTTATACCAACAGTTGGAAGAACAAAGCCAAAAACAATAAGAGAACAAAGAACAAAAGGAATAAAATTCATGCAGGAAACAGTTAATGGGTTAATTTCCTATGTTTTATTCACTTACAAGTGCAACTGTTATTTTATGTTATTATGCAAATGTTATTTTACACTATCTTATGTATTCTAAAGGATATAGAAAAGATATTCTGCTTAAAAGTTTTTGTTCTACATTTGGCTTTGGAATAGGTACTTCAATTTATTATAAATATGGGGGATGTTTTTATGAAGATGTTTCAAGGTTCTAGTCAATCAACCACACCTTTAGGACAACTGATTATAACATCAAAAGTTTACAATAATCATCAAAATATATGGATAAATGTTTGGCATCATCTTGAAAACTCAAGATTCAAGCAACGTATAAGGCATATCTAATGATGTCTCACTCTTTCTAATGATGACATTGTAATTACGTTGATAAATCACATCTGCATTCGTTCTCATCTTGATATTGACACAGATCCCGAGTTTTCTGTATGTTATCTTTCAGAATATGATATATCTTATACTTAGTGCATCCACTGATTGATCCGAAGCTTTACACCTTGACTAGTTAACCATAGTAAGTTCACGAACTAAAACATTATTTCTTAATAAACCAACAATATGTTCAACTGAAAAATCAAAGGAATACCATATTGTCAGGCACGTCCCAAATGAAATGTCGACCGAGTACTGGGGAATAAAACTTTAAGTAACGCTTTTATTTGTTTATGTTTGCTGTATGTGTGTGAATTACAGTCAACCAAACATCATCAACAAACAAATGAAATTGATCGAAACCTTTAAATTTTAAATATCCTAGGTATTAAAAGACCTTAACAAAGAATAATAATTATCACTTGATCATAAATGAATGGCTAGTATATTTTCAAACTGAAAACAAAAGAAACGCGTATTGATTAACAACAAACAATTCAAGTCAAACTGTACATGCTGACTGTTATCTCCTGTACTCTCTGCCGTCTTCGAAAGATGAAGGAGGCGAGACTTTACCGAGAAAGAAAGACATTCACAAATAACGAATATTGACACAAGAAAGAAATAGTGCCACAGCGAACACTTGGTTATCGTAAGCATAACGCTAACAAAAGCTGTTAACACACCTTGTCAGTAAACAATAGAATGTCAGCTTTCAAACATACTATTTTTAAAGTTACTGAAAGGAAATGAAGGAGATAACATTCACATACCATGCAAGTTATCATTCTCCATCGAGTCCAAGCGCTCCGGGCCCGTTTCACTATTCATCATCAACATCGTCTCCCTTTCTTGTTCTGCTTGCTTAGACCATGACACAATCTCCGTTACAAATTTCTGGATCAAACTTAGCCAAAAAAATTGGACTAAGACGCTGGATGAAGCAAAGAATCAGATGTAATTCCTACATGACCAGTATACTTCCGCAATTAGCCGGGTTGTAGCCATTGCTTAATGGACCATCAATCCGATGGGAAAAAATATCCCATAGGAAGTTGTGCACTTTCCCATAAACCATTATATTACCACGTCGTTGCTTGGCATAGGCAGCACGTGACTAAGCAATACATTAGATGGCTTGAATGCATGAACACTAGATTCATTCTCCTGTAATTATTTGCAAAGTTTTGATCGCCATTACTTTTTTTTGCAAATTTAACTATTCCTGAGTTACATATCTTGTCATATCGAAGTTCTGAATTCCGTAGAAATATTGACTTTTAATGTTTACCCATAAAAAAAGAATTTGAGTGAAATATTAATTCAAGTATAAGGGGTGGATAAATGTTGCTGAAACATCCCCTTCCATCAGCACCCATGCCATCCAAACAACCTCCTGTGTATTTTCAGAAATAAGTAAAAGTAACCACCCCAATTTGTATTATAATCTGCTAACCCTTGATTCTTTACCACTGACTTTCTATTGTACTTCTAGGTCCAATTCATGTCAGGTAAGGCAACTTACACTTGCTAAAGAGTCAGAAGACAAAAAGAGGATTTTGAAATTCATGTATTAACTTCATTAATAATTCATGAGTAAAACACAAAGGAAATCACAACTGAGACATGGTTTGAATATCTGAGGAAGAAATTACATAAATTAAGCCAACTTTCCCCTCAATTTTCTCTTTAAATACTGATTCTCATGAGATGCAATATCATACACTTGAAAGCTGTGTTTTATCAGATATCCAAATGCCTTATAGTTTGTAAAAAACCTCAGCTATTGCCTTGGTTTTCAACAAACTTCTTGTTGTTTGGATAACTTGATGAAACACTCCTCATGTACGCTGTATTAGGCACTTGAAAAATTAAGGGTCCAATTTGGTGAGCCCTTAAAATTTTAAGACAACAGAAAACAACATGGAAAATGTGTCACAGCAGATTTATTTTACATTCAGAAAAGCTGGCAATCAATAAAAGAAGCCAAGAATCTTTCCTCCCGTGTGTTTCCTTCGAGCCTCTTCATGGTCCATAATTCCACTAGAAGTAGTGAGAACAATTGACCTGTTAAAGAAACAAAATTATAAGTTGACCGCTTTTCCATCTTGACTAAAAAAGCTACTCTTTTAGCAAACCTGCAAATAATGGTTGTGCATGAACTACAAAGGCAAAGTTGTTGAATTGCATTCAAGCATAAAGCATGAAATTCTTGACTTGTTTGTTTACACTTGAAATTTTTTTGTTTGCCAGTTAAACTAAGGATCAATTAACCAATGAAATTCATTTGTTTGATTTGTCTGCAAGGAGTAGCCTGTGTTCCAGTCCAAACTACCTCCAATTTGTACACAAACTAGAGCATGTAAACTGGAATACATGATATGGAGTAGGTACCAAGCCCTGAAGTTAACACACATTTCCTTGCTTAGAAGTTAAGCTTGGAGATTACCACATTATACTAAATGAATTTCACATCACTGATACCATTTTGATGGTAACTATTACCAAAACTGTTGATCAGTGGCATGGGGCAAGAAAAACATGTCACAATGTATGTCCAAAACACCAACAAATCCATCTGCATTGCCATGGTTTAAAATTGACAACATGAGATCAGTGCAATATGATTGGTTCACTTGTCAGTTTTGAGTTTTCTGGCCAACTATATTTCACCAATCTACAAACAGATTTGTTGACATTTTGCAAGTAAACCATGATGTGTTTTTCTTGTCTCATGCCACAGATCATCAGTTTTGGTGGCATGTGTGAATATTGTTTTCCATGACCTTTGCTGTGGCAGATTTTAGTCTTTAGATCCATTGAAATCATCAAATTGTCTGACAACATATTTGTGTAGAATATTTTCCAGCTATAAAATTGATATCAGTGATTAAAAGCATTCTGCTTTGAGTACACTTACCCAAACTGTCGAGATGGCAGTAAATAACTTGCCCATTTTTCAATATCTCTCACCGATATGTCAAATCTTGGACTGATAACTCCGCACTAGGATATTAAGAAAACTACAAGTTACTGCAAATGGATTAGGATGAAAAAAATAAACTGTTGGCAGTTTAACAAATTGAAATTAATCTGGTAATTACTAGCAAGATGCCATACAGTTTCATTCTGATAAACAGCTTATTTTAATGTAGCAATGGTCCTGTTTACAGCAATTTAAAAGACATAACCAACCATAAAAGTTCTTCCTCAGGAATTAGAATTAGTAGTTTGCAATTGGTAACTTCTGAATGAAAATATATATTTTGCAAAGTTAAAATTAATTATTTTACAAGTGGCCATTATCTTTTGTTTATCAATTGAATGCAACTCATTTTGTTTCACTAAGGATTCCTACTTAGTTGCCAGAAGTTTGTTTTACACCCGAAAAATTTGAGGCTACCAGTCTCTTGTACCAATAAATTTTACTTTTTATTACAAATATACTTTACAATATGAACCAATTCTAAATGTGTCTGCACCAAAAAAAAATATATAAAAATAGTTTCCACAAGGTAAAAAGTGCCAGCTAATAGTACAGGCTAGCTTCCTTGTAAGCAGGTAATTTATGCTATGACATCATATGTTGTATACAGCACAAAACAAAAAATCAACTACCTTGAACTTGTCATGGACTAAACTGATCCAAACTATGCAGGGTTCCCATGGGTTCTGGACCAGTGTCTGATCAAGAATTTCCATCTGGGCAGACAAAATGTCACAGTCTGCAATTTTTAGGGGGACATTTCAGGAGAAATTCAAGGAGAAATCACAAAGTCTGCATAGTCTTCAAAATTTGAAGTGCACCAAAATGACCCAGGAGATGAATTTAAAGGAAACATTTTTGCTAAAACTGCACTAATCCCATAATAGCATGCTCAAGATCAGACACTGCTGGACCGATGAAGTCTCTAACGTTTAATACAGTTTAGTCAAACCTAACTGGGGATATAGCTGTTCTGTGTTGTATACAACTTATTGAATTACAGTTCAAATTGCATTTTGTATTTAATAACTCATAAATGTGATGCTATAAATTACAAAAGACATGTAAAAGCAAAAGACATATAAAAGCCATATTTCATAATTTCAAGTGTTCTTTTAAACAAAATTATAAAAATTGAGATAAATTTTTGACACAAGGGCCTTAAAGTATTTGTTATCGACACACAGAGTGCATTATAGAACGTCTCTATCTAAGGAAAAAATTCAGTGACACACTTTATACCAGTATTCAAGTACAGTATAACATTTTCTACACTAACAGTGTATAATTAACATATATTAATCAGCAACATACCTTATTTAGGCGACCATTTAAATTTACTACAATCTTTCCAGCACGATGATCATCAATGATCTCAAATTCTCCAATATACCCTATTGGTAAATAAATATATTCAACTGTGTGAAAATATATACATATAATTATTATATATATATATATATCTGTCTATATAAAGCAAAAATAAAAGTGTGATCTATATATATATATAACAGTACATAGCAGCATGTTAATGTGTGCAAAGAATATTTTTGAGTGAATAACAAAAGAGACTTTAATCCTTTGACAGCATACATAGTTTAGTTCTAGCTAATGCAAGAAGACTCTGTTTTTCTAAGGGAGAATTCCTTACATTCAGAGCTTAAGAATCATCTCAGTAAACCCCTATGTTATGAGTAAGTCAAACAAATTCCAAATGCAGCCGGCTGACAAACCAGACATGGTTTGAGGCTACTCTAGCTTGAAAAGTTTTGAATGTGGCTTGCAAAGCTGGAATAAATGCACCATCTGAGGCTTACAACAAGGTTGATGACTGTGTGAGACTTGTGACAAATTCTTCCACCAAGTCTAGTAGACTGTGTAGCCTCTCAACATGACAAGTTTCTGCAGCAAATATGTGGCAGCTTGACTTAATAACAACCTTGTTACAAGACAACTAGTGGACATTGGTCAAGCTCGTTCTCTCAGAAAAACGATTTCTGAGC
>JBAHVQ010000482.1:881694-892263 GCA_036872915.1 Nanipora kamurai | reverse complement strand
AGAAGAATAAATCTAAATGTGATACCTGTACATAGAAATACATTCTGACCATCAAAAATGTGATAAGTATGGAGTCCTGGTCATTGCTATGGCAACAGTGGAATTCCAAAATGGCTATCAATCACTATTCCAACCAATTTATTACAAAAAAACAATGATAACCCCTATTTTTTTTTATAAAAACTTTCCTTCAGGGATTGGTAATTAATTGGATGATTTTGAAAAATTTCAGCAGATTTTTTACTTGTTAAAGTGAAAACTCTTTATTTAAAAAAATCTACAGAATTTTTTAAAAGTCTTCTATTAATTACCAACCCCAGAAGGGGAAAACTTTACTGAAATAAATAAGATGGAATGGTAATCGGAAGCCATTCTGGAATGCCTCTGTTGTCATAGCAATGACTGGGACCCCCATTTTCTCATATTTTTGGATGTCTAGAGTGCCCTGCACACTGACAATGAAGGAAAATTCTTGTAGCTCAAAAAGTCAACAACAAGTAAAATTATGAAACTGTTGTTTTGTTGAATTTTTAGGAATCTCTATTTCTGCGAAGATATGAGCAAGAAATTGTGCAAGTAGATGTTAAATCTTGGGTGAAGGGTATCATATCCCAGAAGCCAACAGAAATATATGAACACCACTTCTAAGAATGAAATCAGAAAAATTGAAAAATATTTATCAAAATGACAGTTACCGGTACTTTTATGGGAAAAGTATGTGTACTAAGTGGCACATATGAATTTAAAATTGTCTGTATATAATTATATGGACTGGATTCCTATTTAAATTATGATATCATCAAATGACTACCAATACAGTGGATGTCATGCTATCAGAAATTTTGCGTGGCAAGTAATGATTTTAATTAATTTGCATTATGTACATAAAATGTGATATGATAGCTTTTGAAATGATGTGTAAATTTGTTTAAGTCAGGTAAACTGCTCTGTTTGCATAGGATGTCATCAACTTCATGTCATGTAAGGTTGGCAGTTTTATGAATTTCTATTATATGCTGTGATGAAGTAAGGTACCGGTAAGATACAAGTTCACGGCAACCAGGTGAAATTTCTGACATACCAAATGCTACTCTGGTTTGTAGATTTTATGAACGTAACTTAAAGAAATTACAGTTCACAACCCAATGTTTCGACACTCTAGCATTTGGTATGTCGGAAGTACAGTACCTTGCCATTGGGAGAAAATGTTGCTAATAAAAGAATTAAACTGCTCACCACTTACCTACTAGAAATGCTATATGTACACACAAACTCCAACTCTCACTCCTATACCTTATCCTGACAGTAATTCTGGAGTTAAGAATATTCATATCTATCTAATTAGAAAGAATAAGGTTATTTGCTTGTAACCTGGTCGTTGTATCCCCTTACTCCACTAGCAGATGTTATGGTTGGTGGATAACCAACCACCTGGTTCTCATCCAACAGTCAAAGCCAGAATCAGTTCATCATGATCACCAAGATTAGAAAAAGCCTTGTGTCCATTTAATTATTTCAATCATTGCAGTTGTCACAATAAAAACCTGGCAACGTACTAATTTGATCTTTGGCATAATTTTCTAACATGTCTTTTGACAACTGTACTAGGCAATTCTGCTTACCAGGGTGACATTCACTGGACTTATGGTTCAAAATAAGTGTTTATTTCCTTTTAGCTTGCCATTTTATGCAATGCAAATTTCTTCAAAATGCCATATTTCAAAAGTTATGTTGTGCATGTGCAGTAACTCACAACTTTCATTGTCATGGTAACAAGTATTCATGACATATGTACAAGTCAGCCGGGGGTGATGGTACAGTAATATCTAATACCTTGAAAGGTTGATCAAAATACCCAAAAGTGGAGACACTGTACCAATACCCAAAATTAGTAATACATTGTAATTTAATGATTACTGTACATTCTATATACTGGGTCTGGCCTGATTGCTAATTACTCTAATCGAGAGACATACACCTCTAAGTTCACTTGGTGTATGGCATATCTAATGAATTTAAACATGTTCATGCAAAATTTCTAGGCCTTACAACACTTTTGCAAACATTACACCAGGAATTCACAAAATTTGAATGTACCATATACCCAAATTTCACTGGTAGTATTCCATATATTGGATTTAAAAGTGCCTTGGATACTGTATACCCCAACTCCAGACTGACCCTAATATAATAGTGACATGCTTTATGTTTTGGTTGGTTGCAATGCAGACCAACATAGAAAGTGGAGAGACTAGATTGCTGCAACTGGATCTTTCCATGTTAAATGAACTGAGGAGATACACTGTAAATTAAGAAATTTCATCAATAAGACAAGAAATAACTGTGGACTCACCTTTCTTGTTTATAACAAGAATTTGGAAAGTTAAAATTGAAAAGTGGAACTTCTTTTTGTGTATCTTGTTAAATATTAAATAACTGAAATTATCTAGTGTGCTTCCATCTTTGTCTTCCATCCAAAACTAGCAGATGAGTGGATATTTTCATCATGAGCCCTCTTGTGGACGCATATTTTGTTGTTATAGCAACGAGAGCCACGAAAGCTCACTGGCGGCATTATGAAGGTTTGCAGGGTAAATTCGCTCTTTGATGAGGGAAAAATTTAACAATATTTACCAGATTATGACGATGGAGAGTAGCCTTACTGTATCTGGATATACAACAAGAGTTTGCTAGAAGCTAAATTATTTCACGACAGTTGAGGTCTTTGCACTAAAATTTGCTCAAGGAATGGAGTTCAGTGATCCTCGCTTCGACTACCTGTCGGAATATGTCCTCAAAACTATGAAACTTAAAAATGATAAATGGGCAAAGTTGCAAGGAAACGAAGAGTACAGACAACAAATATTAGATTTCTTTGAGAAGCCCGAGTTGGACTTGCTTGTCATAATGCAAAACTCCGGAGGACAACTCCAACCGTTGTGTGATTTTCCACCATTCTTGAAAACGAAAGCAGTTTACTTCGCGAAGAAGGAGAAGTCGATGAACATAGGAAAAGACAACGTGAAAAGTACTTTAGGTTTTGGCGATTTGTCTTATACACCTCTGGAACAACTTTCCGTACTTGTTGAAGAGGTACAGTATGATTTATGCGTTGTTTTGTACGTGTTGGAAACGGATATGTGGTTTCAAAACAAATTCGTTACCGTTGAGTTTCCAACCTGAACTCCTTTGTATTTGGACACTTAACGATTTGTTATCTTACTGAATAGGGACATTCGAGCTAATGTCCTACAAGGTTGCTTGACAGCCTACCTTATAAAAATTTTTTAGTTTGCATAAATTAGCTGCTCTGGTTTGGTGTCCTGAACTGGAATCGCGCTATTGCCATCGTGGATTAATACTAAGTTACATACCTCGCGTCATTCCAGCTCATAGAACTGCATGGCATCACACCAGCTACCTTGAGAACATATAAGTATTTAAATCGTCCAGTTTTGTGTGATATACTGTACTTTGTAGAACAACCAAAAGATACAGATGTGGCCCCAGTTGTACAAAACACAAGCACGTTTAAATCACCAGTCAACTGATTAAAATGTAGGTAAACTCACTTAAACTGACCTTGACTGCCCACAATTAAATGCTAATTATGATTAAAGCTAATCATGTTGTACTGCAACTACTCCATTTTTGCTGATTGAAGTAATAAGCATGTTGAACAATGAAATGTGAAAAAACTTACTGGCAGCAGCCACCTATGGCAATGAAAGATCTACTCTGATTCTTTGATTGTACTGATTCAAAAAATTCGAGCCTGCCAATCTTCTTATAATTGAGTCTCCAGAAATTTGTGCTGACCTCCTGACCTCACAGGAGATCTTAAAAATGTCATGCTCCTCTGCTAAAAATGCAGTTGGGCCATTGAAAGGTAATGATACCAAAGTGTGGGAGGGACAAAGATGTATGTTGGTCGAGAAGAGCCCCAGAGGATTTTTGAAGGCCACACCCATTTTACTGTGAGGAAATCCTTAGTTTTGTAAAGTGGGTTATCTTACCAGCTGTGAACAAACTATAAAAAGGTATGGATGATTCAGGAACCTCTGACTAACAAACACAAGGCCCTCATTGAGTCACTTGGGAGATTAGCTCAGCTGTGAGGCTTATTCATTACAAATAGGCTGACACACTTTTAATTCCCTCTAATCCCCCATGGCTCCTTTTTTTTCTGTTCAGTTGATGTGAATTTTTAATAAACCTAGCTGGAATTAAATAATTATAAATAATTATATTTAAATAATAATAAAAGAATTAAATAAAAGAATTACTGTGCAATTGTTACATATCACTTTTTCCAGATTCTCGTGCCTCTGTTATCTAATCAAAGAAATCATGAACAATGGCCAGTTGTTGTATCCCAAGATGTTCTTCGTCATGTCCATACACTTAAAAGCAATGTTTTTGTTATTGCTGGACAAGTCAAAGGCAAAACACTTTTACCCCTACCAGTTGGGTCTGACCAGGTGTCTGATGCGGTAGAGGCTGATGATAGGTAAATTGTAGGGCTATGAATTTTTAAGATTAAAGAACATTTGGAAATAAAGGTAATCAAATTGTTTTATAATGTGGAGTTTTTAATTTGAGGCCTCAAATTAAGCACTTGTCAAATGGTGATTGACCAGTAAAATTACTAAAGATATTTGTTTAGTTAGTGTTGTAACATATTAGTCGTCCATAATGGGACTTGTTTTCTTCTCTTTTGAGTTTAAGCTGAAAGCTGGTTGCCTTCCAGTTGGTAAATTCAAAGTAACATTAAGAAAAATAGCTAAAATTGCAATGCTTTGGACAAGTTTACGTGTAATACAAGTGCGCCTTGAATTGATATGTGTGGATGTGATACGTGTTATGTATGCTGCATAACAAATGTCACTGAGATATCTGAAGAACAGTAAATATTTCTTATGAAAATACTGATGGGTAAAAGTGCTTATTAGCTTTTAAAATACCAACTCTAAATGATCAAGGTTACACAACTTAATTGGAACACAATTTTTATGTTATATATTTATGTTATAACTTTTGTCTCTTTGTAAAAATTAAGGAGTGTACAGTTTGACAGAAATTTGGTTCATGCTATTGAATCCATAATCATTGACTGGTCCCATCAGATACAGAATGTCCTCAAGAGAGACTCTGCACAACCCCTGCTGGAGGGAACCAATCCAGGTCCCTTGGTTGAGTTGGACTTTTGGAAGGCAAGAGCTGAGAATCTTGAGTGCATATTTGAACAGGTAAGGAGAGTGTAAATGAATTAATGTTAAGATATTACTAATTTCACTTTATGGGTTGTTTTAATAACTTGAATCTTAGGTGTACATGATGTTTACCTCTTAAGTTTGTTTCATACTCTTAATTGCCATTGCTGCATGTTTCTTACTGTTAAAGTATGTGTAATGTATATGTCTAAAAACTTCTGTTATATTCTTTTAGCTTAGAGATAACCGAGTACGAAACATGGCTGAACTGTTGGAGAAAACACAAAGCAGTTATTTCATGGCATTTAAGACAATATTTAGAGATGTAGTTTCTGGTAAGTGGCAAACTATATCAAGCGACATAATCTTGAAAACTGATCAACCTAAGCATAAAATAGTTTTGTGGTTGCACCATGTCATTTATTGGTTCTGAGCTTTCTGCCCGTCTTCTTGGGTTGTCTTCAGAGAAAGGATTGTATGTATGATATCATGTATTTAGCAATTGCTTTACATCGTTCCATTGACATTTCATATGTTGTTGGTTTACACAAGTGTATTGTGTGTATAATTATATTTCTAAAAGTACAAAATTAGACTTATTTAATTTTGTACTTTTAGAATTACAAGTATATATCTCTTGTAATTAAACCGACATATACACACAATATGCACATGTAATCCAATGACATACAAAATGTTGATGCAGTGATGTGAAGCAACAGCTAAATATTTTCATCCTTTCTCTGAAGATGACCTGAGAAGATGGGCTGAAAGCTCAGAATCAATAAATGAAATGGTGTAACCACAAATCTGTTTTATGCTTATTAAATGCCACCATACCAAACCTCTAACAATATAACTGATCAACATGTCCAACTATAGTTTGTGTCAACTTGTGTATGTACTTTACAATCAATACTAGGAGGGTTGATAATCACTGTGAGAATGGAATATGTCATGGAGAGCCTCTATGAATGACAGTCATAGGTTAACTGTGGAAATGGTTTTTGTCTTCATGAACACCATCATGGCACTATTTTTTTGTCTATAGTCTTGTTCACAATGACGATTATTACAGTGATGGCTCATTGCTACTGTGGTTTTAATGATGATAGTTGTCATGGAGATGATGCTTTTTTTAAAAGTGATTGTAGTCATGGTGATGATGGTGGTTTTAATAATGATTGTAGTCATGGTAATGATGGTGGTTGTGGCAGTGATGGTGTGAGTTATTGTCCTAGGTCAATGGTAGCTATTGACCTAGCAGAAGGATTAGTTTTACAACAGCTGTCATAATTTTACTTTGCTGTCTCATTTTTGCTGTCTGGGTTTCTACATTTGGATTTCACACATTAAGACTTGTGTCTCTGATCTTATGCAGCACTTGAAGAAGCCCGAGACATCAACATGTTTCTGAAACCGTTGAGAAGGCAACTAGAAGACATGGAGCAATACGATTTCACTGAAATTGAAAAGATCTTGCCGGCATTGATGCACACCATCAGCTTGATCTGGGCCAACTCCAAATTTTACTGTCGCCCATCTAGGATCATTGTATTGTTACAAGAGATGTGTAACATGCTCATAGACATGGTAAATTATGAAAGTGGCGTGTAGTATTCATGAAAATGGCTGTTATTTGGTCATATAAATTGTCTCGACTTGGTTCTGCTGAGCTGGAATTGGTGGGTCAACATATACTACTTCATGGGAAGTGAATGCTGGCGGGATTTACACACAAGTTGGTGATGTATCAGAAATCGAACGAGTGAGATATCTCATGCAAAAGAACGAGTGCGTAAATATCGTACAAAAACACTTCCCATGAGGCAGTTGATTTATTTCTCACGTTCTGAGTTTTTATTTATCATGAATGAGTGCGGAAAAACGTCTCTGGTTCCTGATTGCAAGGAACCCGTTCCTTCCACGTGAAAAAGTCGTTTCGTGTTCCTGACTGGCTTGGAAAAACTGAACAACATTTTCACACGATCAAGTTTATATGAAATAAAAACAGTTTCAATGACAATTTAACCCGCAGATTCTTTTAACTAGTGTGTATGATCGCCATTTATAGGGTAGAACGAGGAGATGCCCAACTCAAGTGGTATTTTCTTGCTGTTTGTTTTTCAAAAAAAAAGCCTACAAAACGTTGCCATTTCCATACGTGTATGGGAAATGGAAATATCTGTGAGACGATTCTGATTCTGTTGCGCAAGGTTATATACATACGATATCATATTTATCAGTAATAAATGGATAGAACACAGAGTACAGCTGGGGAAGTTATTAGATAGACGAGAAGAGACGCATCAACTTATCTACCAAAAGTCTTGCCATTCTCAAGACAATTTACAACTGTTCAGCACTGTGAATTTTACTAGAATCTTGGGCATGTGCCTTAGAACTTCTGCTGTTTACTTACGAATTAGTGCCTTTTTGAACAAATCAAGTCCAACTTGTGACTTAGTGGCCTACAGTAAGCCCTCATCAGTATGGACACTAAGTGGGTGTTACCTTCAAATTGAGTTGATTTTAAAGAGAAAATATAGGATGAGCCGGTTATTTTCCGTTAAAATTGAACGACGCTTTGTGAATTGAATGCGTTTTAGCAACCTGTTTTTCAAAGTTATTCCTCTGAATTCCACTATTAAACAGTATGAAAATTTTTGAAGTTTAATCCTTCGAACACTGAGCTCCTGAATGTTTATCGAGACCGTACATTGGAAATTGCCCGCTGGTGTTCAAAGGGTTAAATAACGCATAAAATCATGCAGCCAGAGAAAGATTATTTTTTTTCTTATTTCACGCTCTAGACCCTGTCTTACAGAGCCGCTTCATAACACCATTCAAGCTCCCCTCTTAGGAAATACCTAAGTGCGCCGCTTCTGAAACATGCGCATCATGACGCATGTTTTTTCTTTTTTTACCTTTTTTCAGGCGCGTAACTTCCTTGATCCCGCCGAGATATTCAAAGGTGAAGCGGAAGAATCACTGGAAAAAACTCGAGTTGTGCTGAAAGTTTGTACGATGTGGAAAGATTTGTTTCTTCAGACGAGAGCCAACATGAACCAGCTGTTCAAAGATCCAGGAAAAGTCAAAAACTGGGAGTTTGCAAACGAGCTGGCGTTTGCGAGACTGGACAAGTTTATCGAGCGAGTAACAGTTGTCGAGGTATGGCGAAATGAGGTCTTTGTAAATTTGTCGAACAGCGCCACAGCTTCTCTTAAAAACCAAACTTAAATTTTAACCACAGAACAGAGGTGTTCATTTCACAGTGGTGGTACAGCGTCTCTCTCTTCTGTGACTAGGGTTTGATTTCGGGACAACGCTTTTGCCTGATTATAGTTACCTAGTTCACATATGAGAAGAGTGTTTAACATTATGACTTTTGACGACCAACGAACGTTCGTCAAGCTCGTTTACTCAGAAAAATGATTTCTGAACCCTAGACGGGAATCGAACCCGCAACCTTCTGATGACCGGTTGGACGCTCTAACCATTGAGCTACCAAGACTCAGATGGTGAGTTAAGGTGCAGGTTCATCATATGTACTGCTTAAGAGAATGTCAGGATATGACAATGATGGAAATATTATTTGCTGTATTGAGATATTATTTGCTGAACACAAAGTCGATTCACCAGGCTTCCACATGAACTGACTTTGTGTTCAGCAAATAATATTTCAATCATTATTATTATCATATCGTGACTTCCGCTTAGGCAGTACATATGACGAACTTGCACCCTAGCTCACCATCTGAGTCTTGGTAGCTCAAATGGTTAGAGCGTCTCACCGGCCATCAGAAGATTGTGGGTTCGATTCCCGTCCAGGACTCAGAAATCGTTTTTCTGAGTAAACGAGCTTGACGATCGTCCGTTGGCCGAATGATATATATCAAGCTCCCACATAAACCGACTTTGTGTTCAGCAAATAATATGATTTTACCGAACATTGCAGGTTTTTTCCTGTCCATCGGTTTCCACCAGTAGTAGCACTGGGGTTACTAGCCAGTATTACTACGGGTGGCCCTCTCGGGAGGGTTATTTAGTATAAATGAAGGCACCTGAGGGGTGGCCCTCTGGGGAGGGTTATTTAGTATAAATGAAGACACTTTGATAACTCTATCCGGTGGGTGACTCCATATTCGGTAGATAAAACTTTAGTTCGTTTCTTGAAAACATGCGTTGCGATGTTCTGTCGGAGGGAGTTTTGCCGTCGGTTAAGCCACCTAGAGCTGTTACTTCTTGAGAAATTTTAAGTCTACGATGCAGTAGCCAAATGTTTTTTCCTTCTGTGTACCAAACAGTTTCGGAGACAAGTTTTCGAGAATATACCATGACAAAATTTCCGAAACATTGTATCGGAAACAAGGTCTGCAAAAGCTTATTTCCCATTGTATCCTAAAATGTTTCCTAACCTTAGTTTCGGAAACAAGTCTCCGAGGATTGAACTTACGATGCATTCTCAATGTTCCGGAAACTTTGTTTCGAAAACGAGGTTTCGAAAACTTTGCTAATGCATCGTGAACTTTAGCAAATATCTTACATTATTTCGTTTGGACTTAAACTAATTACTCGTTGGACATTTAGGACCTCTTTTCAACGGCGATGGAGTTTTGCAAGCTGGAAAAGGTGGAGATTGGAGGTATTAAAGGGAAGATGTTGAGTCATCAAGTCGTGGAAATATATGAAGAATTCATGGAATATTTTGCTGTGTTTGGAAACAGAACATACGATGGCCTGGATGCAACGAACAAAGTACGATTTACCAAGAAACGTACTCCTACGCACGACATCTTGTAAAGCCAAAATTTGAGCTATCAAACAAAACGAACCTTGTCACAGTAACATTTCGACTTTATGACTTCAAAACAGACATTGGCCGTGCTTCAAAACCAGTACCCCTTAGTATACTTCGCTTTCCATTTGAATTCCCGACAGGGACTTCATTTGGGTAATGAGAATGAGGAATGTGTTCAGTAATTGCCATGACTAGCTAATTTAACCGAGTGGTCAGAACTTGGAATATACTTCTTTATATCCGATGGGCGCCTCTATATCTGTTGCCACCCTCAAGAAAAAATCATTTAACTTTTATTGTGAATTCATTAATTATTCAGTACCAAAATAAGCAATCAAAACGCTTGCTTAAGGGCACGTGATAACCCTTGTAAACACGATAAAGATCTACTGTCTTCTGGATCATTTGATACAGAATTCTAATAGGGTTATAAGTATTCTGTATCAAATGATACAGATCTTTTTCATTTCATACAGGCGCGTAAGTTGACATCAACAACAAAATTTAGGTTTTATTATTACATTTTTCCCTTTGATACTCCCAATAGAATGTTTA
>JBAHVQ010000482.1:859660-881594 GCA_036872915.1 Nanipora kamurai | reverse complement strand
ATAAATAAATAAATAAATAAATAAATAAATAAATAAATAAATAAATAAATAAAAAAAACAATAAATAAATCAACAAATAAATAAATAGATTAATTGTTGTTTATAATGCTGATATACTTGTAATTACTGTTTGGTTGTCTTTTTTTTGTCAGGAATTTGTTGAAGACTACAATGATTTTACAAGCAAAATCGCCGACTTAGATCGCCGGCTGGCATCGGTCATTTGCCAAGCGTTTGAGGATAGCTGTGGAACCTTAGGTGTTCTGAAGGTTAGAGGGCTACCAAGACTTTTGCATTGAAAATGTTGATGTTTTGTTAGTTTTAAAAGTCACTGATGTTTGCTTTAAAGGTTTCAAAATTTAAAAATATGACTCTTCCGACTGCGTGCACCGTGTTGATTCTCAATCAGCAGTATTGTGTTGTTTCCTTATACATAATTTGTCTTACAGCTTTTAGATTGCTTTGGATCTATCTTGGATCGTTCCCTTATTCATGGAGACTTTGAACACAAGTACCCGGTTCTCTTGGCCATGTTTGAACAAGACCTGGACACGGCCAAGGTGATATTTGACCAACAGCTTTCATATGAAACCAATGAAGAAACTCTGCCAATAAACAAGAACAAGCCTCCAGTATCTGGTTGTCTTAAGTGGGCCCAGGAACTGAGGGAAAGAATTAAAACACCAATGAGCAGTTTAAAGATGTCTTTAAATCATGGGTACAGTTTTCGAAATGTTGTAATTTACGTATCCTTACTTTCATTCCCATGGCAATTTATTGTGTTGTTTGATTTTTCCCTCCATTTTATTATTCATTTGTCCATCCCTTCTTGTTCGTCTGTTCGTGCGTTACTCCATTCTTTCTTTTCCTTCCTTCCTTCCTTCCTTCCTTCCTTGCCTTTCCTTCCTTCCTTCCTTCCTTCCTTCCTTCCTTCCTTCCCTCCTTCCTTCCCTTCCTTCCTTTTCTTCCTCCTTTCTTCCTTCCTTCCTTCCTTCCTTCCTTCCTTCTTTCCTTCCGTCCGTCCTTCCTTCCTTCCTTCCTTCTTTCCTTCCTTCCTTCCTTCCGTCTTTCCTTTTGTCCATTCCTTCCTTCTTTCCATGCGTTTTTTCTTTCCTTCCTACCTTCCTTCCTCTATTCCTTCTTTCGGTCCTCCCATCATTTTTTCTTCTTTCCCGGCTTTCATCCCTTCCGTACTTTTTTCCATCCTCTTGGTCCTTCGTCTTTTTTTCTTTCCTTTCTTCCTTTCTTTTTTAGAATTGCTTTAATGTTTTTCCGTCATTTTTTGTCGTTCGTTTATTAACTTAAATGAAGTTCTGTTTCGAAGCGTCTGTACCTTTTTGTTCGCTTCTCCTAGAGCCTTCGAGCTCATTCTTTTGTTAATTTTATTCGTTATTTTTCCATCTATCCTTCCGTTTAGTATTCTTGAAAGTGCAGAAGCAATGAGTATATTGAACAAGTACGACGAGATGGAAAGCTTGCTTACAGGGTAAAAAGCTACTTAAACTTACCGTTGTTCTAATTTCACAATCTATCACAGCAATTCGCCAAGACTCTTTCCTTCCATTTACAACATCGTTGTTGCTTCGTACATTTTATGTAGATTATTTTTTCAACAGAATACTCTACCTGGTATTCGTATTTCTCTGGAACATGATCTATGAGTTTTTACCGTTGTGTTTTAGCTACGAGAAGAAGACGTACGATAAATGGACAAGAAATGTCGGAGATGTAGCTCAGCAGAACCTCGACAAACCTCTTATTGTTAGAGACCTGCAAACGTCATTAATAAAAGTCAACTTTGACCCAGAAGTACGTAATGTAGTTTCTGCATGATATCTAAACTGCTCAAAGTAATAACTTTCATTTTTTGATATCTTCCAGTATCTTCTGTTTATCCTTCACCATCTTCTGGTTATTGTTGCTGTCCTTGTGTAGTTTTGCTTCTTTGTTGATAGAGAGAGGAAGGCGAGACCTTTTTGAGTTTTGGTTCGCATGAATGCTTTTAAGCTTAATTATTGAGAAATATCCTATGAGTCTTGCCGGGCGTTAAACCTGAAACCTTCTAATCTCAAGCAAGATGCTCTAACCATTAAGACGAACATACGATGCGACCTATCGGCTTCATATCCGGAAAACTTGATGTTTATATTCACAGCAGATACTTAATTGACAAAACGAGACATCCATTTAGTTGGTCGATATGTCACGACATCTCGTCCATGTACAGTTTGTATCCTTCGCTCTCCGGGGGTGCATCTAACCGGAAATTAGAAGTTCACGGGACTAATTCATTTTAGGGCTCTGAAAACTTTTCCAAGTTTACAAGCTCGACAATATTCGCAGTCTTTTGTCTTCGTTCTAATCCCTCTTTTTCTGTCCTTCCTTGCTTTCCGCATTTCCGTTTTTGTCTTTCTTATCCACAATGCTTTTTTTCAGACCTCTTTCTGACTTTTTCTCTCTTTTCTTCCATCAGCTCATTGCCTTACTCCGTGAGGTGAAGTACCTAGAACAGGCCCAGAACGAAGTCATTGAAACCATCCCGGACAGTGCTACGTGCGTGTACGAGCGAAACGAGACCTTTCACAAGTACTGCGCTAACCTCGACCTTACCGTCGCCTGGTACAACAACGTAAGACAGACACTTCTAGAGGTGGAATTCCCTCTTGTCAAGCAGCAGTTACAGGGAATTGACGAACAGCTAGAACAGGCTGAGAAGACGCTTACCTGGAATAGTGACGGTATGTATAACAAGGTTGGGTGGACGATCGGAGAACGACCGTTAGATAGTCGACAGACATTCGGCAGACTTCGTGTAGCTCAGGTCCTCAACAAACGCATTTGAGCTTAAAACGGGGATCTAACCAGTAATCTCCAGATGACTGGTAAAATATATCGAACGTGAGTCAAGACTTTAGAATACCCAATTTAAATAATAAAAAGGCTTGGACGTGGGAGCAATAAAAATCATAATTCTTTTCAGTTTGATTTTCGTTTTCGTCTTTAGGCGTTTGGGAGTATATCGAGAGGATTCGGGATCAGGTGCATGACTTGGAACGGCGTGTACAGGCTGCAAAAGACAATGTTGAAGCGATCGGACAGTTGATGACCAAGTGGTGTGATGCACCTCTTTACGAACGCAAAGGAGAGAAGAGGGATGGACTGTTGAATATTGAGGTATAGTCTCGTGCTGTATCTGTTAGGGATTTTGTTTTTAAGCCGAAAGGTTTGTATCGGATCTTGATATGAGCGATGTTTTAGTACCCGAGGCTACTTCGGGTTTCGTTGATTTGGGTGGAGCATGTTGACCCTAAATTTCTTTATCAGCATTTGCATTTATACTGTCCGTAATTCAAACACGGCATTCGTTGACATTCAGTCTACAATTACCATTATGTCATCAATACGCGAAAAAATCAGACAGGCTTTATATCAGACCCGATGTTGCTCCATTCATATAATTGTGAAGCCATGTTTTGCGATAGACGAGGTTCACTTGCGGCTTGAACATAATTTTTTTGTGCTGCTTGCACGAGCGATTCCCTTCACATGCAAGGCGCATCCTTTGTATAAATGGCTCTATTTTATTATTGCAATAAAGCCACTGGCTACCATGAGCAGGCTGTCATAAAATTTCCTCTGTGGTAATGTTGTATAAATTCTAGGAGAAAGAAAGCATCTTGACCAAACGTTATAACATGATCGAAGAATCAGGAGGCAAAATCCACGATTTGATGAAGGTATGTTGAATGGCATATGGCTGGTATTTGAGGAACTGAAACTCCCATTTTCATATGTCCCATTGTCCCATATGTCCCATTTTCATATATCCCTATATATCCCTATGTCCCATTTTCATATATCATCGCTTTTTCCTGACAGAGTGTTTTCACCGTACGGAGGAGGAAGGTTTAACTGCTCCCATTGCCCAACCTTAGTTGGTCCACGGCTAGGTTCATATCTGGGTGTTCACGACAATGCTGTAACGGTAGTTAATGTCCAACAGTGTTTTTTTACAATCTTCGTTTGTAGCAAAATTTGGAGCTATTCAAAGCCGACGCGTCGTCTGACATATGGCGTGCTTACGTGGACTATCTTGATGATATGGTTGTTGACGGTTACTTCAATGCAATCCATGCATCACTGAACTATATTTTAGAGAATACTGACCCGAAGACTAACACTCTTCCTATCTTTGAAGCAAAGCTGGAGCTTCAGGCACCAGACATGGTGTTCATCCCGTCACTTGATTATGTTGGTGGTTATGGATTCTATGACTTGGTGGAGGGTATAGTTAATGATATCTATATCATGGCGTCGCTTGTTTCAAGACTAGCAGAACACAACGAATCAGCGCACTACCAGGTAACACTTCCATTACAATCTTGTTGATTACATTAAGAGAAGAGTATTCATCTTTTTGCTTTCCGTGTTCTTCTTCTTCTTCTTCATCTTTCTCTTCTTCTTTTCCGTGCTTTGCAGAGCGTACAGAATTTTTCTCAAAGTAAATTTTCAAAGTAGCAGATACAACTAACTTTTCCGACGACCACACACTTTATTAAAAAAGAATGTCCAACGACGCACAAACCCACCTCACTAAAAACACTTGGAAACCTGTATCTACTATGACGCATACCACTGCTCACCTTCTCAAGTTCCTTCCTTGCAACTAGCTCTTGATTTTAACCATCGAAATTTGTTTAATATTTACAAGGCTGACCTTGAAGACATGCTTGAACTATCAGAAATGAGGCAGGAATTAATGGAACGAGTAACTACGATCATTAACAAAGCCTCCGAGTACAGAAATTCATTCGACACGTACGCTTACTTGTGGGTTGACGATCGAAACGAATTCATGAGACAATTCCTCCTGTACAACCACGTGCTCACCGCAGAGGAGATCGAGGCACACGTTGAGGATGGCGTTCCAGAATGTCCTCCGACCCTGGAGCAATTCAAAGAACAGGTATTACTAACAAAACCTTTGAACAGAAGGGCCTGAAAGCTCTAATTTGTGGACGATGGATGATCCATTCGACAAGATTTGAATGTTTGATATTCCGTGATCTTCCAATTACACGCTGAACGAATTTCTATCGTTAATCATTCTTTATTATTTTCTTTAAAGAAGGTAGTCTGTTGTAGACTTTTTATTACCACGCCACAGTGACTGTTTCAAAAACTGTGGTTGGACATTCTCTTTACAATATGTTATTTTAGTTCATGATTCTTTATGATTGCTGCCATCATAAAGTGTTCAGTATACCTAGTAACTACCAGGTCCAAAATGTACCGGCACACATCCGATGTCGAGGAACATTGGAATCTGGTTCCACTTTGAACGTGATCTGATGAATTACTTATTTGTGTTTTGCTCCAAGATTGATACCTACGAGAAGCTGTACGTCGAGGTGGATGGTTTTAGCGGAACTTCTATGTTCGACACCTGGTTTTGTGTTGATGCTAAACCATTTAAACAAGCTC
This sequence comes from Nanipora kamurai, assembly GCA_036872915.1. Lineage (NCBI taxonomy): Eukaryota > Metazoa > Cnidaria > Anthozoa > Scleralcyonacea > Helioporidae > Nanipora > Nanipora kamurai. Next base: position 876,110 of record JBAHVQ010000482.1, on the reverse strand, counting down.
TGTTGAACATCATCAAGCGATGGAGTTACATGTTCAAACAGCATCTTATCGACCATGTAACCAACAGGTTTGTTCACAGAGAACATTGAAAAACTTACCAAATTAGTTGTGTTTTCATTCGATGCACTTTTAGCATATTGTTAATATGACTGGTAAAACTAATGCATCTCAAAAAGCTTATTCCCCCGATCCAAATCTAAAGTATCGCACATGCAGATTGACAGAAATAATGCTAAAGTAAAGATAGGTTTGTAAAAACACCACAGTATTTATTTAAATCATACTAAAGCATGATTTAATTAAATGCTGTGGTGTTTCCTGAAACTTATATTCACTTTACTACTATTACCGTGCAAACTATCAAGGAATTAATAGAAATAGTGCAAATATACTGATGTGGTAGAGGAGCTGTTGAGCGCTGCCCGACAAAGAAAGCAACAACATCTATTTTCTTTCTTTCTAAATCGAAAAACACGAATCTGAATTAAGATACATTTAAGCAAACTTCTTCCTTTGTTTAACGCCTCATACAACAAGTTATTTTTTCTTAGTAATTCGTTTTATGACCGTTCTTTCAGTCTTAATGACCTGGTAGAGTTCATAAAAGTCGCAGATGTTGGTTTGACTAAAGAAGTAAAAGAAGGCGACTACCATGGTCTCGTCGATGTCATGGGTCATCTAATGGCCGTTAAAGATCGTCAAGCTGCAACGGATGAAATGTTTGAACCTCTGAAACAAACGATTGAGTTATTGAAGACTTATGGTCAAGAATTACCAGAAGAAGTACACATGCAGTTACAGGTTAGTTTATATTTCTCTGTCGGCTTCGACAGATGCACATGGGTACATACCGACCAAAAGGGGTTTCACTTATTCCAGTTGGTAAATTAGTCTAGTTTAGAATCCTTACTACAGCAGTGATGTTCTGCCGCAAGGTAAGGACGTATGGTATGGTGTCAAGAGTTACGGTGTGGTATGGTGTTGTATGGTGTGGTACGGTGTGGTATGGTGTGGTATGGTATGGTATGGTGTGATGTGGTGTTGTATCGTGTGGTATGGTGTGCTATGGTGTGGTGTTGTATCGTGTGGTATGGTGCGGTGCGGTGTGGTACAGTAAAGTATCGTTCGGAATGGTTAGATTCGGTCAGGTGGGTAAGGCACAGCAAGGAACGATATGTTATTGTGTCGCGTGGTATAGCGTAGTGTGGAGTAGCGTGGCATGACATGAGATATCAAGATAATGGGTGGTATTGCATGTGGTATGGTGTGTTATAGGATACAAGGATTACACAAGTGACCCTGTCCGTAATTGAGGGCATAGTCATTACATAAGCTTTATAAAATGTGGGCAAAGCAGACTGACGTTCTCAAACACCATTGTATGGTATGGTGTTGCTTGGTGTAGTATGATGTGACATGACATGGTATGGTATGGCACGGCATGAGATAACATGGCATATTGTGACACGGTACAATTCAGCAATGTATGGCATGGTATAGTTGTGATATATATATTCGTATTGTAATCATAGTAGCTATGGTAAGGGGTGGTATGGTATAAGGTATAGTATATGGTACGGTATGGTCCTTTACATAGGAGCAGGGTAATGAAAGCAAAGGATAAATATGCATGTTGATGTAAGTCCTGAAGACTTTCAAACGACTTTCTAGCTAGGAATTTTGGCAGTGATGATGTCCGACATTACTAATTTAGTGTTTTTGTATCAGGAGCTACCTGAGCAGTGGAATAACACCAAGAAGATCGCGGTTACTGTCAAGCAGCAAGTTGCCCCCTTACAAGCAGCGGAGGTTGCCATCATCAGAAGAAAGTGCGGCCAATTTGATGTAAGTGATAGCTAAGACAGCACAATCATATAAGTCAGAAACTACGACGCTTACGCACTTGTAATGTATAACATGTACATCCCTTTTAGATCAATACTATAGCACTCTCTTTTGGTAGATCTAATCACTTATTTTTTTTTGTTAATTTCCGGTAGATTAAACAACACGAATTCAGGGAGGACTTCCGAAAGACCGCTCCATTTATGTTTAAATCAGAACAGGTTTATGAAAAGCTGGACAAGGTTTGTACGCTATGAAGTTCGACGAACAAATGCAACAACGTACAACTTGAGGTGTAGACGTCTGATATTTAGAGTCATCATAATTCACCCTTTAGGCTAACAACGAAATTTGTGCAATGGAAAAAGAGATGAAAACGTTGGCAGAATCGGCAGGATTGTTTGAGGTGAACTTCCCTGACTATAAACAACTACGAGCATGTCGCCGCGAGGTGTTCCTCCTCAAAGGACTGTGGGACATGATATACGCCGTGCTGACGAGCATTGATGACTGGAAGACGACATTATGGAGCGATATTAATGTTGAAACCATGGAGATGGAATGTAAACGATTCGTGAAAGAAATCCGCAGTCTGGACAAAGAAATGAGGGCTTGGGATGCCTTTACTGGTTTGGATTCGACCGTGAAAAATATGGTGACTTCTCTCCGGGCCGTGTGTGAGTTACAAAACCCTGCAATCAGAGAGCGTCATTGGCAACAGCTCATGCAAGCTACACAGGTGAGTGAGATTGTGTCCGCGGGGAATCTTTAACCCTTTCCCTGTGGTGGCCCTATAGCATTTTACTCTGGTACCGTCTGGAGTTGGTTTAAAACTCCTTGTATGATATATGTATAATTATGCGATCTAAAGACATTATTACGCACGCACTGGTTGCCTATTGTAACGTTCCATATTCAAGTTCTGGTGCCATGTCATACCAGAAGACAGCTTTTGCTTCTACCTTATCTACTTGTGACACCAGTTCATACATATATATAGTTACCAATTTTCTTAAGCCAAACAGGCAGTTAAAAATAATCACCACTTCTGCCGCAAATGGAGCGGCACACCCAGTAAACCATTTACCTTCTTTTCACACTGTGTAATGGCGTTTTTTGGCGTTTTCAGTGTTGTAAGTCAGTTAAAATAAGTCCTTAAGGGTCGCTGCCTAGTAACGTATGCTCTCCTGGGAGACATTTTATTTACATTTTGCTGCACGAATGCGGCATTTTCAAAGCCGTCAGGCTTGGAAGGTTTTACTCGTCTATTCTCCTGGTCACACTGGATTGCTACGACATCAATTACCCTAACACTCGAAACATTTGTTGGCCCCAGGCCTATGGATCTAGATATCACACACTTGAACGATATAGGTTTGGAACACAAGATTTTATGATTTTTTTTAGGTTAAGTTTATCATGGACGAAGACACTTGCTTGGCTGACTTGCTGGCATTGAATCTGCACAACTACGAAGATGAAGTGCGCGGTATCGTTGACAAAGCCACCAAAGAACTAGGAATGGAGAAGATATTGGGAGAACTTGATGTGACGTGGTCGTCGATGGAGTTCGAGTACGAGAAACATCACCGTACCCTTATCTCTCTGTTGAAGTCAAGCGAAGAGCTTATTGAAACTCTTGAGGATAATCAGGTACGACACAGGACCTCTTCAGTGAAACCCTTGTATAGGGGCTAATCTTTCGGTTGTACACGCCACTCGTCCATACCCACAGAATCTCCTGCCTTGTCCCTTAGAGCTCCCTGTCGGAAATTTACTATCCTTGTCGAGAAATACCGGATGGTCGAAAACTGGTGGTCCAGTATTTTTAGTGGCTAGCTGGTACAAAACTGGCATTAAGTTTATTGTGTTGATTTTTGCATAAAAAATCAAAGAGAGGTGACAGAAGAGAGTAGTGTGTATCCGTGAGTAAAACCTTGAGGTAACTCCAGATGGACTGATGGTGACTGTGATGTTTCTAAACTCACTGAAAGAAAAATAATCATTAGTTTAGTAGAAACTTTAACACGGACCCTACCCGTAACCCTAATAATTGAAATCCAAGTCTAAACCCAACAAAGGGTAATTAAAGCTACAGTACCTAAGACCTGAGGGGCAATAATTGGATCGCAAATTGTAATTGTGTTCTGGTTGACGATATAAATCTTGATGCCGTGCATTGTTGCCGAAAGTATTTGTGCGTGTCACTCTGACAATATTAATGCAACCTGGGCATCCATATTCATTGAATTCGATTCGTTTCCTCTTGCAGGTCCAATTGCAGAACTTGATTACTTCGAAGTACATCGGGCACTTCTTAGAAGAAGTCTCGACATGGCAAAAGAAGCTTTCCACAGTTGACTCTGTGATTTCCATCTGGTTTGAGGTTCAAAGGACGTGGTCTCACTTGGAGAGCATTTTTATTGGATCAGACGACATTCGGAGCCAACTTCCCGAAGACTCGAAACGCTTTGATGGCATTGACACTGATTTCAAGGTAAAATGAATATTTTATTGACATGATAGCTCGAATTTATTAATGCATGGGTGGATGTATGCGCGCTTGGATTGTTACTTAACTGGAACACTGTTGAGGTGCTTGATGTATGAATGGTTGGGTCGTTGATTAGATGGAACATGAATGAGCGGCTATATGTGGTGGTAGAATCTTTGTTTCGGTGTTACAGAATATATTTATCATAAGAATTATCAATATTTGATCTCAGTGAACAGTGTTGTCATATTTCAGGAGCTAATGAAGGACGCTGAAACAACACCCAATGTAGTGGAATGTTGTTGTAAAGAGGGGTTGTATGAAAAATTGGAGAACATTCAAGAACGGTAATGTGACACAGTTATAATAAGAAGTATGGCTTACAAATGTGAGTAGCAGTTGAATTTGATTGTCTGCGTGATGGTAATCTTTCTGAGGCCTGTGGTTGTTGATGACTAAAATACTCATCAACAGAATCAAGTGACAAATAGTAAGACAAAATATCCAATTGGTCGAAACCTATAAGCATAAACCGTTTCCCGAGGTTATTCGTTTGGGAGAAGGTGGTCTTAAGAGAAATTGTCAGTAGTGGTAGCTGAGGTTGCCAAAGTGCTCAGACATTGGTATACGATTAGACATTATCTGTAGTAATTATCTAATTTAACTCCTGAACTTTCTGATTACAGACTTGCTCTTTGTGAAAAAGCTTTGGCTGAATACCTAGAGACGAAACGCTTAGCCTTCCCAAGGTTCTACTTCGTGTCGTCAGCTGACTTGTTGGATATTTTATCGAAAGGCAATGAGCCAGTTGAAGTACGTCTAGAATGCTAATAATCGAGTTCAACCTTTTCAGGGCGACCGTTAAAGCAACCAACAAACCTGCCAACTTATTTATCAACCTACCTGCCTACCTAACCACCCAACTATTAACATACTCACCTGGTGGGCCACCTCCCTGCCAACGCAGCAACTTACCCGCTAGGTGATCTACCCGACTATCTACATACCAACCTACCTACTACCTATAGAACTAACGTTAAAAACTGACGTTTGAGCGAAGGCCCTTGGTACTTAAAACCTACCTCCTTACTACGTATCCATCTAACAACCTGCTACCCGCCTATCTGCTACGTCTACCAACGAACTTACTAACCTATCTACCCTAGCTGACTGCTTACATTTCTATTTACCCACCAATCTTACAACTTCCAACCTGTCTACCTTCCTACTTATCCAACTACTTATCTTCCTAACTACCTTTACCTACCTACCTACATACCTACCTACCTGCATACCTACCTATCTATCCACCTGCATACCTACTTATCTATTCACCTGCATACCCACCTATCTATCCACCTATCTGAACACACACCTACCTACTTACCTACCCGCCTACCTATCTACCTATCTACCTACCTACATACATACCTACTTATGTACTTTTTACCGATCGACCGATCGATCTACCTACCTATATGCGGTGTGCATAAAATTTGCGAAGGTGCGAAGCCATTTTCTTTGGTGGTTTTTTTTTCATTAAATAGGTGGCTCGTCATTTATCCAAACTATTCGACAACATGGCTGCGTTGAAATTCAAGCAGAATGATAAAGGCGAAGATCTTAAGGAAGCCATCGGCATGTACAGTAAAGAAAAAGAATACGTTGATTTCGACAAATCATGTGACTGTACAGGACAGGTGAGTTGCTGAACAAGAAATGATCGAGAGCTGGTAAAAGGTGAGGTGCGTACAATAAAAGAGCCTTCGTTTGATTGTTTACCTCTCCGAATACATTGAATTTTCAAAAAAAATTTCGTCTTACTGGGTTGTTACTTAAATTACCTGCCTTCATATTGCTCCTCGTTTTCTATTCGCCTCTGCTTCAATCTAATGAAGGGTTTTTGTTCGACACGTCATTGCTTCTTTCATGTACTGTACAGTTTTTCTTGTCTTTAAAGTACAGTGCGGTGTACATAGCACGACGTTGTGTATAATCAGTATGTCTAAAATAGTTCATTTCTCTGACTAATCCCATCTAAATTTATAGGTCGAAGTTTGGTTAAACCGAGTGATGGAGGCTATGCGCTCGACCGTGAGACACGAACTCTCTGAATCGGTTGTCTCTTATGAAGAGAAAGCCAGGGATCAGTGGCTATTTGATTATCCCGCACAGGTTTGTAACAGCTCATCCGTCCGTACCGGCAGCAACACTAACTTCTTTAATGCCGTTACTTCAGTTTGATTTATCCAGTTTGAGGATTTGGAAGAAAAAAATTTTGATTCCTCTTCATTATTATTACGTTATTACTTCGAATTTTTTTTCTGGACACTTTTTCACAGGTATCGTTATGTGGTACTCAAATTTGGTGGTCCACAGAAGTTGGGATTGCGTTTGGAAGACTGGAAGAAGGCTACGAGAATGCCTTGAAAGATTACTACAAGAAACAGGTCGGTATAATGTTCACTTGTTGAGCAAATTTGTTAATCTCATGGATATTTAAAGTTCTTTGACTTTTGGCTCCTTCTAGCAACCAATTCTATTATCAGTCATTAACTTTTTGATGGGTCGGAATTTTAAAACCTCTGAGTTTCGAAAGACGATCGTTATATATAATTTCATAATAATACATAACCTCTGTTTGTCAGCCCGCGCATCCACTCGACCTTCCGTTCATCTGTCTCCGTGTCCGTCTATCCACTACTCTCTCCACCCGACCGTGTATCTGTCCGTCCATCATTCTGCCTGTCCATCAATCCTTCAACCTGTCCATCGATCCCCACCGTTCATCCGTTCATCTGTCTGTCTGTGTCCTTCCGTCAATCCTTCCAGATGTTCATCGGACCAGCCGCCCGTTTCTCTGTCTGTTTGTCTCTAATTTTAATTTCTGGTAGAACGTCTCGAACTTTCGTCCTCTAACATTTTTCAGGTTGCCCAACTGACAACCTTAATCAACTTACTGATTGGTGATCTGTCCAAAGGGGACCGACAGAAGATCATGACGATATGTACCATTGATGTACACGCCCGTGATGTCGTAGCCAAGCTCATCCAACAAAAAATAGAGACTGCTCAAGCTTTTGCATGGCTCAGTCAGTTACGTCATAGATGGGACGACACCTTGGGCCATTGTTTTGCTAACATTTGTGATGCCCAGTTCAAATATTCCTACGAATACCTGGGAAACACCCCGCGTCTTGTCATTACCCCGTTAACAGATAGGTAAGAAATGGCATTGTCCTTACGACTGGCTTTTATATTTTGGTTGTTTTTTTGCATTGAATATTGAGCTTCTTGAAGTTTCTTATCCAGAGGAACTGATCTTATCGAACGAACAGTCCATCCAAACATTGAATAACCGAACTTAGATCTATCAGACTAATAGCAGTATTTGGTAGATAACTTACAAATCGGAACCCGCGTCCATTTTACCGGGAACAGCTTCGGTCGCTCAGTCGGTATGCGCATGGCAATTGAGCTGCAGCGTCGCGTATTCGATTCCCAATTGCAACGCGTTGGAGAAGCATTTTTATAACTGGTCCCAGTAGCTATTAAAATAGATTTGTAACACTCCAAAATTTGCCTTCATCTAAACATTTAATCTACGAAATTTATTTATATTTTTTTTAAAGGTAGATAGTATTGACAAAGCAACATCACGTCCCCTACATGGTTTATCAGCCTAACCAAACCTTCAGTTTTCGAACTATAAACAAAACCTAACCTACCCTTTTAGATTTAACTCAGTAAAGTATACACGTCAAACACTTGATTGGTAAAATGTGTGTTCATTTGTTCAAAGAAGAAATGATGCAGTTCACTATTATGTAAAGATTGTATAAATTACAATTATTTTAATTGTTAATTATTGCAATTATTGTATAAATTACATTATTATGTAATGAGCAGGATAAGCTACCCGGGCCCCTAGGAATTTAGGACCAGGATTTTCAATCTTTTCGATGGACACATCTGACAAACCAGTACGCATTTTTATTAAGCAATTTTTTAACTATCGTTTTGTTAAAGGTGTTATATTACTCTAACCCAGTCCCTTCATTTGACGATGAGTGGCGCTCCAGCTGGTCCTGCTGGTACCGGAAAGACGGAGACAACAAAAGATTTAGGTCGCGCTCTTGGTATTATGGTGTATGTATTTAACTGCTCTGAGCAGATGGACTACAAGGTATGATGACTGAATCAAGTATGATTTGCCTTCGTGTGGTGTATTGTGCCAGCTGCATAACTACAGGGGGGCATCGCACTGGACCTCTAAGGGGGTATTTGCCAGAAAAGTTTGACTACTGTCGTTTAAATGCGGTATTTGGAGATGTTACAAGCAAGTGAAAATTCTAGCTACGATGCTGTTGCATTAGTTGATGCCTTGTGTGGTGCTCCGTTGTACACCAACGTCACGTATTGTTTTTTGTGCAAAAACGTTTTTATATTTTTACGATCTTGTTTGAAATGTATATAAATATGTAAATGTCAAATATAATGTATTATAATTACACTATGGCAATCTTGCCGTGTCTTTAAAGTTGACACAGTAATATATAGAATGTATAATAATTTTCCTGTATTTTGTTGTAACTTGGTTTTCCTCTTCATCATAGTCTTGTGGCAATATCTACAAAGGACTCTCGCAGACTGGTGCGTGGGGATGCTTTGACGAGTTCAATCGTATCTCGGTTGAAGTACTGTCTGTTATTGCGGTTCAAGTAAAATCAATTCAGGACGCCATTCGCGACAAGAAAGAACGGTTTATATTCCAGGGCGAAGATATCTCACTTGTTCCAACGGTTGGTATCTTCATCACAATGAATCCTGGATACGCTGGGCGTACGGAGTTGCCAGAAAATCTCAAAGCTTTGTTCAGGTAAATCTGCTGAGTTTTCCTCCCCCAGGACTTTATGAATGAAACTAGCTGGAGAAGTTTCATAATCTGTGCTGATATGGCGCTATAAACTGTTAAAAGTGTACCAACGCACCTTCACTACTTCTGGCGCAAGGAACTTATTAAGAAAGCTCACGAAGCGAGTTGGGCGAAGGTGGGTTGACAAAGCCGGCAGCTGGGACGAGTCAAGCCAGCTGGAAATGTACTTTTAACTGTTACATAGCATTTCTTTATCGGAGAGAAGTAATACACGTCTTACACAATGCACGACTTGCTTAAGGCACGAAGTGACCTAATTCATGGTCTTATGCAAACCGCGTCATATTTTTTTTACTATATTGACCCTTATGTATCATGTGTTCTTTGTGTTTAGACCGTGTGCCATGGTTGTCCCCGATTTTGAGTTGATTTGTGAAATTATGTTGGTTGCTGAAGGGTTCATCGAAGCCCGTCTTTTAGCTCGCAAGTTTATCACTCTTTACTCACTATGCAAGGAATTGCTCTCCAAACAGGTGAATCGTAGTAAATATATATTTTTCTACCGTGCTACACACAGGATGTTTCAAGAGAATGTTGATTGATCGTTTGCGATTGTGCATTATGTATTTGACAAGTTTCAAAATTTCTAGGATCATTACGATTGGGGCTTGAGAGCTATCAAATCAGTGTTGGTGGTGGCCGGTTCGTTAAAGAGAAGTGACAGAGATCGTCCAGAAGATCAGGTGTTGATGAGAGCTTTGCGTGATTTCAACATCCCCAAGATTGTCACAGACGATGTGCCCATCTTTATGGGGTTAATTGGTGATCTCTTCCCATCCTTGGATGTGCCACGGAAACGAGATATGGACTTTGAGGCATGCATCAAGAAATCTGTCCTGGTGAGGTCACGAACCAGAAATATCTTAATGCAGGATTTCGTAGGTACACAAAGTTGCATGTCAGAGATTTAAGTGTAGCTGATGTTTATTTTCTAGGATTTAAAACTGCAACCGGAAGAGAGCTTCATATTAAAAGTGGTGCAACTGGAAGAGCTGTTGGCTGTACGTCACTCTGTGTTCGTGTTAGGGCCTGCAGGTACTGGGAAGACTCAGGTGTGTATTGTAGTTCGGTTTTTCTGCTTGTCTGTCTGTTCGTTTGTCCGTCCATCTGTCTTTTCCATTCCTTGACAGTTTGTTTCTGTGTTTATTACCCGTTTGTGCGTGTATTTCCTCCAGTTGGTCTGTTCTTCAATTCCTACCTCTGTCTATCAATTCATGCGTTAACTCGTCCATGTATCTGTGTCTTGTCAAGAGCTGAAGGAATATTTCCCGTCTTTGTTCTTATCATTCTGTCTTTTTGTCCATTTGTATATATTTGTCTACCTTTTACTTTGCTTCTTTACTACACTTCTCTGTGGAAATGTCCGAATTTGCTCCAATATGCCCTGCCACATGATCGTGCAAATGGTCTTTCAGGTGATCAAGTCCTTATTCAAAACCTACCAAAACATGAAAAGGAAGCCAATGATGTGCGACATTAACCCAAAAGCAGTGACCACCGATGAATTATTTGGTTATATTAACCCTGCTACAAGAGAATGGAAAGATGGTAAGTTTAAGGCAACTCGAACTGATTGGAATAAACGATCCACAGCCACAGAGCTGTCCAGGGCTGCTGTGAGCCGTTACTAGTTTCAAGGGTTCACGGAAGTACACTCACAGTTTGGAAAAAGAACCTTCGGGCTTTCTGAGGACCAGGCCGTAAAATCCTGCCTAAACCTTCCTCCCTAGTTGGGCAATTACGCTGGCTTCCAACCCCTATCATTGCTCCGACGCTTATAGCTTTGAGCGGTATGCATTGGTATAGTTGGTATACATTGTAGAGCATTAATGATGCACTTTGTTGACAGGGTTGTTTTCGACCACAATGCGTGATTTATCCAACATCAACAACGACTCTCCTAAGTGGATCGTTCTTGACGGCGACATCGACCCCATGTGGATTGAGTCTCTTAACACCGTGATGGACGACAACAAGGTTCTTACTCTCGCTAGTAATGAACGTATTCCGTTGTCTCCTCCAATGAGACTTCTCTTTGAGATTGGACATTTAAAGACAGCTACACCTGCTACCGTGTCTCGTGCTGGCATTTTGTTTCTTAATTATGCTGACGTTGGCTGGAATCCGTAAGTTTTATTTCGGTTTGTACATACTGACATACCGTGTCGTATCATGTCATGCGTACGTACCGTGACATGCCATACCATACCATGCGATTATGTTATGCTGTGCAATCATACCATACCATATGTACCATGCCATACCATACCATACCATATTATAACACATGTACCATGCCATACCATATACCATGCCATACCATATACCAGCCATACCATATTATACCATACCATACCGTACCATATTATACCATACAATATCATACCATAACATACCACATTATACCACACCATACCATGCCATACCACACCACACCATACAATATTATACCGTACCATATCATGCCATGCCGTACCATACCATACCATATTATACCATACAATCATACTATAATCTGCAACCATACCATACTATAACATATCGTACCATTCCCAAGCACATCATACGTCATCATGCTATACCGTACAACAATACCATACCCTACTTTACATGTTACATTTACCAACCATATGTCACACTATACCATATCATTCTATACCATACTTTAGTTTATGACATTTAGTATAACTCGGCTATACAACTCAACTACGAGATTAAAGCATAGCACCCCACATTATATTGCACTGTATTATATTTTCTACTACACAATTTTTACTGTCGTTTGTCAGGTATGTATCCAGTTGGATTGATAGCCGAGAGATTCAATCTGAACGAGCCAACCTTCAGATTCTCTTTGACAAATACGTTCCATCTTGCCTGGACACATTACGAACCCGCTTTAAGAAGATTACACCTATCCCAGACATCACCATGGTCACCAGCCTTTGTTATTTATTAGAATGCCTACTGACCCCTCACAATACGCCGCCAGATTGCAGTAAAGAGCTCTATGAACTGTACTTCGTGTTTGCAGCGGTGTGGGCCTTCGGTGGAGCCATGTTCCAAGATCAGGTCGGTTGCATCGAGGAAAATGGCTAGTTAGGGCAATGAGCGGGACTTGAGGGGGTATGGCAGGCATTCATTCTTAGAACATTGAATGGATACTATATCGAGTGAAAGTAAATTTTTAAGTTTCAGAATTGTACATTTTGAGACTCGGTAGGGAAAAATGAGACCTTAGGTTCTCCGGCTGAGACTGAAACTCACGACCCTGGGGGGTAATGTGGAGTCATAACGAGTGTCAGAATCATAATTTTGATTCTCGAAATTTTACTTTCACGCAATGTAGACTTCATTTCATGTATGAGAGTAAATGCGGCATATTTATTGAATATCAACTTGTGCTGTATCTGTGGTGTTCCGTAATTTACCTGTAATGTAATTTTTTTTCATTAGCTTGTCGATTACCGAGTTGAATTCTCCAAGTGGTGGGTTACTGAATTCAAGACCATCAAATTTCCATCCGCTGGTACGGTCTTTGACTACTTTATTGATCCAGAAACGAAGAAATTCACCCCATGGACAGAGAAAGTGACAAAGTTTGCGTTAGATCCAGATATGCCTTTACAGGTAAAACTTCATGCAGTCACTTCAATAGGCTCAAAATAACGGAACTTTAAGTTTATTACCAGAATTCTTAAAGTGGTCACTAATTGATTTCAAAATTTCAAAGATCAAAGATCCTGGAGAAGCATGCTCAAACGTAACCCTAGCCGAATCCAGTTTGTAACTAGAGCTCCCCCCTTTGGTAAACGCAGAAGGGCCGCTTGTTGGAGCTGTTGTCCATCAACTTTTGTCCATTTTTTCATTGGGGCTTGAAAGCAATATGTGGTGAAACGGACGTTTTAAGATTGCGTAAAGCCAAAAGGGTTAGGGGAATGTCAGAACTTTGAAATAGTAAAATTAAGTTTCGAGCGAAGGTCGGAGTAAAACGTGAAATGATATTAAAAAATCCGCGTTGTTTTTATAGCAGAAGTCATAGAACAAAAATTGGCCAATCAGACTTAAAAATCAACGACAAATTAAAAGATAATTATGTTATTTATATTTTTATATCAATTTTTTGCATATCATTATACCATTCACTCGGACTTAGGACCTTCGCAGTTTTACTATTTCATAGTTTCGCCAGGCCCTTATCCTTTTGGCTTATCATACGTCGATCAACACTGCCGGCTCAGCGCGCTACTCTTATATCATTGTTTTAAGGTTGAACTGTAAGTTACGATTTTTGCTTATGATTATTCCTCCTGATGTACTACATTCCCGCAGGACGTCTTGCAATATTTGGGAGGTAACAGGAAGCTAAGACGTGCTAATTCTCCCAGGTTCAAACTGTATACTTTGTATAGGGGTCTGTTAGAAATGTATGGCTTAAATTAGGAATGATACGTCTGACGTTCCCCCGTCGATTCGACTCTACAGGCACAACTACCTTCGGAACGTATTGGAAACTGTGATTTCTATTGATCACAAAACCAAGCAAGAGTGTTTGCCATGTCTAACTATACCAGTTTAACTTCGTAATCCCCTGGTGTTTCTGTCAAAGTGTCTTTTCGAGAGGTTTTGTGTTCAATTTCAGGCCGTTCTCGTGCACACTGCGGAAACGACAAGAGTCCGTTACTTCATGGATCTTCTGATGGAGAAACGTCGTCCCGTCATGTTGGTTGGCAATGCTGGAACTGGAAAGACGGTACTGGTTGGCGATAAGTTTGCGTCACTCGACGGCGACGAAATCATGGTTGCTAATGTCCCTTTTAATTACTACACCACGTCAGCCATGTTGCAGAACGTTTTGGAGAAACCGTTAGAAAAGAAAGCCGGCCGTAACTACGGACCACCGGGTTCCAAGAAGTTGATATATTTTATAGATGACATGAACATGCCCGAGGTAAGGCCAAAGTTTTTGTCTACGTAAGATTATCTTCATCAGCACTGTTATATCTCGGGAATCTAACTTTACCGGACTACTGTTCCACCAATGAGCTATTGTGGCGACTTGTAACAGATCACTCGTTTGATTCACGGTAAATTCACTCAAAACTTGTTGGATAGACCGATCAACGCCAACGGGTTGTTCAAAATTTATGGCCGCTTTCAACGGAATTTATTATCTACCCTGAGAATTGGTCTATCGTAACACTTCATGAAATGAGTAGTTATTAATCGAATTTGGAAGATCTACGTGAAAAGTATTCTCTGAAGTTTTTCGGTGCTACAACCAGGCAAAATGCACAGAATTCCGCCCGCTTACAATATGAAAATTATATTAGCTATTGCAGGGAAGATTTTCCACCCATGCAGTAAGAAAGCTGACACACCCATTGTTTACTTGCCGACGTTTTCCAGCGTCATTGAATGGATTCGTTAATTCCGTTTTTGATGATAATTCTTTTAAAATGGCATCATCTAGGTGGATACCTATGGTACAGTGTCTCCTCATACCTTAATCAGACAACATCTGGACTACAGTCACTGGTACGATAGAAATAAGCTAACGTTGAAAGAAGTCCATAACTGTCAGTACGTCGCCTGTATGAACCCTACAGCAGGAAGTTTCACTATTAATCCTCGACTTCAGGTAGATAAATAGGCATCATTATTTACATGGAGAGTAAGACAGAGGGTGTTTTGGGTGGGTGGACGTCATTTTTAAGATCTTCGTCTGCAAATTGAGCTAAATTTGAACTTTAGGGAGAGAAATGTAGGCGAGATTTGGTTAGCGGGTAGAAATCATCTTTAGGGCCATCAACCCCCGACCGTTGTTAGGACTGAATGTTAGAGACATAGGAATATTTGTCCGCCGGATCTGGTTAGGAAAAGGGGAGATAACTTTCTGAAGCATCAACCCTTACCTGTCAGAGGAACCAATTTGGATTCAAGGCAGAAATTGTAGGGGTTAGTGCTGGACTATTCAAATTTTTTCCAGAACATGAATACCTTCGTTACTAATCCAACTACGACAGAGTTCATTACCTGCTCAAATATTGCTCCTAGTTATTGTACTAGCACTATTACTGCCACTAACTACTACAACGACTGTTATACTTTTGAATTTTATTGACTATATTTTTTACTTTGTTTAGCGCCATTTCTGCGTGTTTGCCATTAGCTTTCCCGGAGTCGATGCACTTAAGACCATTTACTATAGTATTCTTCAAGGACACGTTGCCGCTCACAATTTCCCAAGTGCTGTTTCCAAAGCTGCTGAAAAGCTGATTGACTGTGCTTTAGCAATGAATCAAAAGGTATTTCGACGATCTGACAGTGCGTGTGCAAGTAAGCGAGTGTAACCGAGTGACGGAGAGATGAAGTGAAGAATGAGATTAGCAATGCTTGAATGTGGAAGAGATCTACTATAGTTCGACAAGATTAAGATTTTTCAAAACTTGTTGCCAACGGTTGAGTACATTTGATCCACTATAACTTTCTCTTTCATTTGTCGTATCACGCATATTTTGAAGTTGCAATTGATTCTAAGTATACTGATTGTTTTATATTTATACCGTTTAGGTGACCAGTACATTTTTACCAACAGCAGTGAAGTTTCACTATATTTTCAACCTTCGCGATCTCTCCAATATTTTTCAAGTGAGTACGAGATTTTGATTACTAGTGCTCTCAGATGAACCTAGACCCATTTTGTATGTTTCTTCTGTTGGACGTTAAACAACAGCTCCACAGCACAAAGAAGTCATCATGAAAGTTTTACCTCAAGTGTTAAAAGGTTAAAAGCTGAGGATGAAGAGATTATCAAGTTTGTGACCGGAAATTGCGGGAACCAGTCAGTATTTTAATAAAATACACAACAACGGTAACTTCCAAAATCGATAACATATTTAATTTATTCGACATTTCGACTAGGCTTTAGTCATCGTCATCAGAAGCTTAATCGAAACGTCGAATAAATTAAATATGTTATCGATTTTCGGAGTTACCGTTGTTGTGTATTTATCAAGTTTACTCCATATAGTTTAGTAATTTCTCTCTCCATAACTTTTAGTTGACAAGGCTTCATGACCGAGTTGTAATTAGAACCAGATTGGCCTAACTTTTTTTGAAGAAAAATCATATACTCGTAGTGAGCGGTGAACACGACATTGAAAAAAATCTTT
>JBAHVQ010000482.1:849071-859560 GCA_036872915.1 Nanipora kamurai | reverse complement strand
AACGCGAGCGGTGAACATATAATTTTGTACCTAATAAAAAACCTAATGTACCTTTTTTGTACCTTTTGTACCTAAGAAAAACCTAAGAAAAACCTTTTTTGTACCTAAGAAAAACCTTTTTTGTACCTAATAAAAAAACCTTTAACGCGAGCGGTGAACATATAATTTTGTACCTAATAAAAAACCTAATGTACCTTTTTTGTACCTTTTGTACCTAAGATAAACCTAAGAAAAACCTTTTTTGTACCTAATAAAAAAACCTTTAACACGAACAGTGAACATATAATTTTGTACCTAATGGTGACATCCTAGCATTTCATCAATCTCCTTGTAATAAATCTTAAGCCTTGTATGATATTTTCCAGGGCGTATTGTTTTCCACCAACGAGTGTGTCAAGTCTCCAATCGATCTAGTGCGCTTGTGGATGCACGAGAGCAATCGTGTCTACAGGGACAAGCTGGTGGAAGAAAAAGACATGGAGCTTTACGATAAAATACAAAAGGACATGACCAGCAAATATTTCGAGGTATAGACAAATACGTCGCGTTTATATAATGCAAAGCTGCATCAAAATTATCTTCAAGTAGCATATATAGGCAATGGGAATATTTTTATTCTTTGACTAGCTTATGTATAGTTCAGAAATCTGTTTCTTATTTTACTTGCAGGATTTTGAAGAAGCAGCCTTGTATCAACAGCCGTTGCTGTTTACTCATTTCTCAGCTGGCATCGGGGAAGCAAAGTACCTCCCAATTCCTGATTGGCCACACTTAAGCAAATTACTGACAGAAACACTGGATAACTACAACGAAATTAATGCAGTTATGAATCTTGTTCTTTTTGAAGATGCCTTGCAGCACATGTAAGGAACGTTTTCAACAAGTTTTGCGTTAATCATGTTCCAAACGTGGAAGGTCGGACGGACGTATGTGTGGAGATAATGATGAACTGGCGGACGTACGAAAGTATGGACACGCAAACATACTGATTGACAGACATATAAACTTAACAATAGATGGACAGACTGACGAATGAACGAACTGGTGGAAGAACGGACTCAGAGACAAAAGAATATACAGAAATATAGAACTGTAATGAATGAACAGGCAGGTGGACATATGAATAAATCCACCTCAGGGATGGCTCTAGGGGGTCCAGGGGGTCCAATGACCACTCGTCGAGGACTGGGCCCCGGGGATACTATAAAAAGTAAATAATTCGTTCGAAAGTCATCAGTCGTGGGCAATGGCGAAAGCTTTAGAGTGAACTCGACTACAAAATAACGTGACTAAGAATCTTAGAATTTGCTCAAAAGTGCCCCCAACGTGAAGGAAATTTCATTTCAGGGACCGTAAATTCAAAAATTTTACGGGGGGGAAGTCTGTACAACCTGTCGGGGAAATCCTCGAATGAATGTACGGACAGACGTACAAATGGACAGACCAATAAAAGGACGAAAGGACATACGAATGAATAAATGGACGGATAAACAAATGAAAGGCCAAGCAAACGAACATAAGAAGTAACGCAAGTGTGCATAAACTGTCTGCTAGAAAGCTAACAGTAATGCTCGCCGTCTTATCTTACAATTTTAGTTGTCGCATTAACCGAATTTTGGAATCTCCTCGTGGTAACGCCCTTCTAGTTGGCGTCGGAGGAAGTGGCAAACAGAGTTTAGCACGTTTAGCTGCTTATATCAGCGCGTTAGAAGTGTTTCAGATCACCCTTCGTAAAGGATATTCCATCGCGGATATGAAGGTAGTTGATCGACATTTTCTGTCACCGTCATCTAAATTGCCGGTGATAACACGATGTATGTAATAGATCGTGTCTTGTACTGCTTGTTGTCTTAGTTCATGTCGTTTTGTCCCGTACCGTGCCGCTGCGCCTTCGGAATGTTACGTTTTGTTGTGCTATACCGAAGTGTTGTGTTGTAATAGGTTGGTATTTTGTCCTGTGTATTGATCAGTGGTGTTGTCGTGTTGCATCCCGTGTTATGCTTATGCTGCCTTTTTGTGTGCTCCTACGTGATGAGGGAAAAAAAACTAAAACAATAATATAATAAATAAAATAATAATAATATAATAAAATAATAAATAATAAACCTAACAAAACATAAAGAAAAAACAGACCTTTTTAGCGATAACCCTACAGAGTGTTTTCTTGAATGATAAACTTCCTCTTATTATCTCGAACTCTTTTACATTCAGTGCTTTTTATTTCAGGCTAAGCTTGTTTCGTATTCACGTCCTTCCGTTGTACTTTGAGATTTATGCAACGCTTGTTTGTTTGTTTTTTAGACTGACTTGGCAACGTTGTGTAATAAAGCAGGTCTGAAGAATATCGGAACAGTGTTTCTGCTCACCGACGCTCAAATTCCTGAAGAACATTTCCTGGTTTTGATCAATGATCTTTTGGCATCTGGTGAAATACCTGGGCTCTTTCCGGATGACGAAGTGGAAAACATTATTTCCGGTGTACGGAACGAAGTCAAGGGTGCAGGTCTCCAAGATACCCGAGAGAACTGCTGGATGTTCTTTATTGAAAGAATTCGCAGGAACTTGAAGGTAAGGTTATTAAGTAATGTTTTTATTTTTTGGAATCTTTTTTTCTCAATTACCTGGCCAGTACCACCCATAGTGTACTTGCCATGATTGTTATTTTGTAACGGTGATCCATCGATCGTTTGCTACATCATCTGTGGATTCTGTTCAGGTATTTAAAAGGTACTCCCCTTGTACCATGTTGATTTGGTAACTTGTTTTTCTTCTTATTCAAAATTTTTTTTATGCTGGAATATCATGTAGTACAAAAACTTTCGGTTAGAAAGTTGCTGTTCGTCATTCTCATCGAAAAATCTTTCCGACTAAACTTCGAATTATTGATCCTCAGATTCGAATGTCATTCTTATCACCATCATGATCATAACTGTGATTATGATCGTAATTATTATTATGATTATTATAATTCTTATTAGGACTGTCGTGGTGTGGGGTTTTTTGTTTGTTGAGGCCTCTTGTTGTTACTGCTTTTCTTGTTGTTGTTATTATTGCTGCTTTCGTTGTTGTTCATGATGTTATTGCGCTTTCTGTGTTTGCTGTTCCTGTTCTTATTGCAGTTGCTTTTCTTGACGAGAATGTCGTCACTTCTCTTGGTTTTATTATATTCTCCTGTAAGGAGGATGATGTTATTTTGAGTGTGGAGCATTAAGTAATGGCATCGAACAGAAACGAGCTCACTTATAAGATCATTTTCTGGTCATTGTTCATCAGGTCGTGTTGTGTTTCTCGCCAGTCGGCACAACATTACGTGTACGTAGCAGAAAGTTCCCGGCTGTTACCAACTGTACTGCTATTGATTGGTTTCACGAATGGCCTGCTGAGGCTTTGGTCTCTGTCAGTCGACGGTTCTTGGAGGACATTGAACAAGTCAAGGTAAGAGCTCCGAACGTTGAGCAATATCGTTCGACTTGTGGGAACACACTAACGGCTAATACTGTATGATGTATTCCATTTTCTGTAATTTAGGGAGACCAAAAACAATCTGTTGCAGAGTTTATGGCCTTCGTCCATACGAACGTAAATGAAATGAGTCACGAATACTTGATGTCTGAGAGACGTTATAACTACACGACTCCTAAAAGTTTTCTGGAACAGGTAACTGCAGGCGTTGATGTGCATGGTCTAGTTTGATTCATTTTCGTTGTCCTCCTGATAGTTATCTCTCTTTTCTGATTCCTTTTTCCTCCTCTTTTTCCTCATTCTTGACTATATTCACAATCTCCTCTTTCTCTTCTTCCTGTTCATCCCTACTCTTCTCTTACTCCTGTTTATTTTCTTTCTGCTCCGGTGTTTTTCCGCCGTCTCTTCATTCTCCATTTTCTTCTCGTTCTTTTCTTGTTAACTTTCTATTCTTTTACCTCTTTCAGCGTTTTCTTTTTTCTCCCCTCTTTCTTCTTCTTTTTCTTCTCTTTCTTTGTCGTCTTTCTCCCCTTTGTACTCAATCTCCTATTTCTCCTCGTTCTGCCCTTTCTTCCTTTTTATCCTTTCTTTTATCCGCTCTTCCGCCTCTTTATCTTCTTTCTACCCTTTCTCGTTGTCTGTTTCTTGTCCCTTTCTCTCCAGTCTAATTTTTACTCATAATCTCTTTCCTTTCCATTACTCTTCCTCTCTCAGCTATTGATTGCAAGTTCACTCTTCTTCACTGTTATCTTTTTAGATCAAACTGTACGAAGCGTTACTTAAGAAGAAGAATATGGAACTGATGCAAAAAATGGAAAGACTGGAAAACGGCTTGCTGAAACTTCAAAGCACAGCTTCACAAGTAGACGATCTCAAGGCAAAGTTGGCCTCGCAAGAAGTGGAACTTCAACAGAAGAACGAGGACGCCGACAAACTCATTCAGAAAGTGGGAATTGAAACTGAGAAAGTAAGCAAAGAGAAGGCTGTTGCGGACGAAGAAGAGAAGAAAGTGGCGGTTATAGCACGTGATGTTGCTGAGAAACAAAGATCGTGTGAAGAAGACTTAGCGAAAGCCGAACCAGCTTTGATTGCTGCACAGGAAGCTTTAAATACGCTAAACAAGAATAATTTGACCGAGCTGAAATCATTCGGATCCCCTCCAGCTGCTGTCACGAACGTCACGGCCGCTGTAATGATGCTATTGTCCCCGTCGAACAAGATTCCGAAAGATCGCAGCTGGAAGGCGTCGAAAATAATGATGGCTAAGGTAAGTTTGCCTTGCTTGTAAATCTCCATCCAGTTGCTTAGATTGGATATTTTGATGATTATTGATGGAGATTTCTCACTCAAATTTCAGAATCTATTTTAGTTTTAGCATCTGTATTTGTGCTTATGTGCAGGAAGTTGTGGTGGCTTTCTCGAAAAGTGAAGAATGCAACTTTGATACCTAAAAGCATGTGCATAAATAATTTTAGAAGGAGAATAAAACTAAATGTAATACATAGAAACACATTCTAAACAATGAAAAATATGGCGAAATGAGGAGGCCCAGTCGTTGCTATGGCAACTTTGGCGTTCCAAAATGACTTCCAATTACCGCTTAATCTAATTTATTGTCATTAAAACTTCCCTTTAGGAATATGTAATTAATAAAACAATTTTTTAAAAAATCTGTAGATTATTTTCCTTTTAGAAGTGGAAAAAAATAAGTTTCTTTTTTATTTTTGATGGTGACATCTGTATTTTCAGGTGGATCAATTCTTGGATAGTCTGCTTAATTACGACAAGGAGAACATCCATGAGAACAACTTGAAAGCCGTTCGGCCATACCTCGATGATCCCGATTTCCGGGCCGACTTCATTTCATCGAAGTCATTAGCAGCCGGTGGTTTATGTGCGTGGGTAATCAACATCATTAAATTCTACGAAGTCTTCTGCGATGTCGAGCCAAAGCGTTTAGCCCTACAAGCTGCCAACGCTGAACTGGCTGCTGCCGAGGATAAACTTAGTAAAATTAAGGCAAAGATTAAAGAACTGGACGACAATTTAGCAGGGTTAACTGCTTCTTTCGAGAAGGCTACTCAAGAAAAACTGAAATGCCAAGAGGAGGCGGAGAGCACTGCTCGGACCATCTCGTTGGCTAACAGGCTTGTAGGTGGCTTGGCTTCGGAGAACGTTCGTTGGGCGGAGGCTGTGGAAAGTTTTAAAGTGCAATCTACGACTTTACCTGGGGATATCTTGCTAATCTGTGCATTTGTGTCTTATGGGGGTTGTTTTACCAGAAGATATCGGGATGGCTTAATGAAGGAGAAACTACCTGATTTCCTGAAGTCGCAAAAGGTATAATATTGTGAGCATCTCTGTCGTATTCGTCGTTATTCTTGTAGCTGTTGTTGTAAATTTTGCAACCTCTTTTCCAACATAAACAATTTTTGTTTTACAATAATCTCGGCGTATCGTCAATATATAACCTTGGATCGTCCATGTAAATTTCCCGAAACTTATAATTCCCACTCAATTTTATTTAGTTGTTCGTGTTCTCCTAGTGAATAACCTCTTCTATAAGGGATGTATTATCGATAAATTCGTATGAATAACAAAGCAAGCTGACACAATCATTAAATAATGTCAGATAAATATTTGAATTACCCAACGAGCTTCGCGCATACTCCCCAGATTGCCGATAAAATTTTCCAAATATATTTGAAAATGTTTTCATGTGATTTTAAAACTTCGCCAGAGTATCTTAGTCTCTTCTTAGACTCCTTAAATGCCCTTGAGATTAGACTATTGTTGTTGTTGCTGTTGTTGGTAAAACTGTTTTGATATCAGCCGCTCCTTGCTGACCATCAAAATAAACCAATCTAGGTTCCCATTCCTATCACGGAAGATCTCGATACGCTGACGTTACTGACCGACAACGCGACGATTGCTGGATGGCAAAACGAGAATTTACCGTCCGATCGTATGTCAACTGAAAACGCGACAATCTTAACCAACTGTGAAAGGTGGCCACTGATGATTGATCCACAGCTCCAAGGAATAAAATGGATAAAAACCAGAGAAGGAGAAAGTCTGAGAGTGGTGCGACTTGGTCAGAAAGGGTAAGTACATGTCAAATAGCGGGTTCCCCTTATTACGTCAACTGAAGCTACTGGAATACTTTGGGAGCATTCCCTTTTTCATGGAAATGTTTTATTGCCAAAGAAAACAAAAATACAGTTGCTCAAGTTAGCATCTAAAACGAGATTTCGAAAAGTATCCAGGTTCTTAAATTTAGCAGATGAAGGTATAAGTATAGATAGAAATTCAGGAGTACAAGATAAGTATAGGTATTTTTGGATCGACACCGATTTTCACAGGGAAGCTTGCGCCGTTTTATGTCAGTTTATCTCTTCTGTTCATTACCAGGTTCCTTGATACTATCGAGCGTGCTGTCTCTAATGGAGATTGCGTATTAATTGAAAATATGGGAGAATCAATAGACGCCGTTCTGGATCCTCTTGTCGGACGAAACACCATCAAAAAAGGAAGGTGAGATGAGCTAACAAATTACCGCTATTACACACAACCCCCCCAAAAAAAAACAAAGGATGATAGGCCTATCAATGTCTATTGTTAAGGTCTACTATTTACTGATATGTTCTACAAAAATAAAGTTAGCTAATATCTTTAGATACTGTTGAGATGTTTTCACAGTCCTTCGGCCTTTTGATGTATGGTTCTCATCTTATCTGAGGCCATGAAAATAGCTGTTTGAAAAAAAAACCCACAAATTTATCTTCTTTATTTAGAGTCAACTTTATAATGCGTAAAGCAATCTCAGAAATATTGACTTTTCAACTCTTGATTCCGCTGTATTTTTAACTCTTTTCATGGTCTAACTGATCCAATCAAGTCTGGTCTAGTTTACATGTGTTCGTGGTGTCGCAGCTTTCGTAACTTTGGAAGCCCAATGGAAAAAACGTTTCATGGCAACGTCGGCCATGCTAGTATGGTTTTAAATACAAGATCAATTACACTAATCATGATTTTGCTTGATGATTATTTTTCCAGGTATATAAAAATTGGTGACAAAGAAATCGAGTATCATCCTGATTTTCGCCTGATCTTGCACACAAAACTGGCCAATCCGCACTACAAACCAGAGCTGCAAGCGCAAACTACCTTGATCAACTTCACTGTGACCCGGGAAGGCTTGGAAGACCAGCTGCTGGCTAATGTCGTTGCTAAAGAAAGACCTGATCTTGAAGAAACAAAAGTAAGTAATTCTTAATCCAAAATTTGTTTTAGTATATGTATGTACTAAAATGTGTCGGTTAATGACTTTCTCAGGGAAGAAAACCAGGTGGCAAAATACGATTGATTGCTTCTGTACCAGTTTTGCTGTAATATCAGTGAATACAGTAAATGACATGAAGTACGTCGAACCTTCGAACGTCAAGATCTGTCTCAAATGATTAAAACACGCTAATCCTGTACCTGATTATTTTTAAAATAAATAAATAAATACATAAATTAATTAATTAATTACTTGATTGGCTAAATAAAACAATAAATAAATGCGTGAATAATTAAATGAATGAATAAATAAACAGATAAATAAATGAATGAATAAATAAAATGAAACTATTTCTCATGAACTCTGCTTGTTTTTCAAAACACAGGCTAAACTGACCAGACAACAAAACGAATTCACTGTAAAATTGAAAGAGTTGGAGGATTCTCTGTTATCGCGTCTGTCCGCCGCTGGTGGCAACTTCCTGGGTGATACGGCTTTGGTCGAAAACTTAGAAACGACCAAACGAACTGCGGCAGAAATCGAGGTTCAAGTAGCAGAAGCCAAGGTCACTGAAACAAAAATCAACGAGGCTCGAGAACAATATCGACCGGCTGCTGCAAGATCGTCACTTATGTACTTCATTTTGAATGATTTGAACAAGATAAATCCCATTTATCAGTTCTCATTGAAGGTATTGTTTGTTGTTTTGCTTTTGTTTATTTTTGCGTGCTGATGTGGAGTGCAAGTATGGTTTTGTTTTGTGGTTTAAGTCCATGTTTTGATGTTTATGAGCTTGCTAGCGCTTTCACCATCATGTATTATTTCGCTGCTCGTGGATTATCGTCTGCGTGTATTTTTCCTGCATTAGCCACATGACACATTCTTGGTTTTTCAGGCATTCAATGTAGTATTCCAGAAAGCTATCGAGCGCGCCGAACCGAGCGAAGAAATCAAAATTCGTGTGGACAATCTTATCGACTGTATCACCTACTCCGTATTTATTTATACGACACGTGGTCTCTTTGAAGCAGACAAGCTTACCTTCACAGCCCAAGTTGCCTTTCAGGTATCTATTTAATTGACCGTTTTTGTATCTCGTTAACTGTTAAGATGTTGAGTTATTTTCGACCTTTTTTTCGTAGATATTGTTAATGAGAAAGGAGATAAACCCAGCTGAATTGGATTTCTTGCTACGTTTCCCAGCTGCTGTAAATGTAACCAGTCCTGTGGATTTCCTCTCGAACCATTCATGGGGTGGTATTAAAGTAAGTCATTTCACATGTTCGTAGACGACAATAATCTATAGGTTTGAGACGTTCTATTACATAATATTAGATGAAACTAACGGACAGATCCACACAAGTTAAGTGGGACCGATCGACAGAGGAAAGTAAAAATGGAGAACAAGATTGGGGATTGATTAATGGACTGATCGATCGCTTGATTTATTGATTGATCAATCGATTGATTGATCAATTGATTGACTGATCGATCCAATTACTAATTGAAACACTGATTTAAAACGAGTGTTGATTGTACAGTGGTAGCCCACGTGTTTACGGTTGGATTCCAGCTCCGTGCTATTGTGCGATTAAAGTTACTTTGGTCACACGTGAGAAATGTTATTTAGTTAGACTCTATTAAACATCGCAGGTTTTCTCCGGGTACTCCGATTTCCTGCTGTCGTAACTCTGTGCACATGAAGGATGGCCGTCCTTTGACCGTTAAGGAGAACAACTTAGCTAAAAAGTTTTAATCAGTTTCAATAAAGACAATTAATCAGGAAGCAATTGCTTTCCAGGCTCTCAGCAATATGGAAGAATTCAGGAATCTGGACCGAGACATTGAAGGTTCAGCGAAAAGATGGAAAAAGTTCGTGGAAAGCGAGTGTCCCGAGAAGGAGAAGTTTCCGCAAGAGTGGAAGAACAAAACAGCACTTCAGAAGCTGTGTATGATGAGGGCTTTGAGAGCTGACCGAATGACTTACGCCGTGAGGTTAGTTGCCGTCAATCTTGATGGAGATATGAATAATCGTTCCGAGAAAGTATAGAAAATATGAGAAGTAATGTAAGTACTATTGGATTTTTGTTTATCATTTTTTATATTTTAGAAACTTCATTGAAGAAAAACTTGGTAATAAATACGTTGAAAACAGAACAATTGAGTTTGCGAAATCTTACGAAGAAACGGGACCTGGTACACCTGTGTTCTTCATTTTGTCTCCCGGTGTCGATCCGTTGAAGGACGTCGAAGCTCTTGGAAAGAAGTTGGGATTCACCATGGATAACAGAAACTTTCACAACGTCTCCCTTGGACAGGTAGATAATAAACCATTCGAAACTGCGAGAGAAACGAGAGAAACGCATTCGAACGTGTAAAATGATGGAGACAAATTGCGTTTTGTGTTCATGGTTTGTATATATGTACTTATTCATTTATAAGTATAGGTGAATGTGAGTGTGGGTGTCAGTGTTGATAAATGTTTTGGTGCAGATGTTTGTGTTGTGTAACTGTAGTTATAGTTAAGGTTAGACATGCTGGCCTAGGTGTGAATATTGGTTTTGGTGTAGGTGAAGGTTTGGGTGAGTGCGTACATCATTTTCATCAGTGGTTAACTATTTAACTTAAACTATTTCAACGAGGGAAGCATTTCCTTCTGCCCACCTCGTCTACACCCATGGCTCAAGTTCACAATGACCTTACCCGATCACACGGTTCGGTGGTATCTTATTCTATACGCCTTAT
>JBAHVQ010000482.1:807074-839737 GCA_036872915.1 Nanipora kamurai | reverse complement strand
ACAACGCCGACGTGACGAGAAGGCTCGTTTGGCACGACAAGCTGCCATCCAAGAACTGAACAAGAAAAGGGAACAAAGGAAAGAAAACAGCAAACGAGTTGCCGAAGAAGAATTGGTAAACCCGTAAACTTGGTTTGTCAGACATGCTTAACGCTACTCTGGATTAAAAATTTAAAATACTATCAACGTTACACAAAAAGCCATTACCAGTCGACAATTTGACGAAATAATGAACGACACAAACTCCGAATATCAGATTGCTTGTAATTTTAGTTGGTTTGACAATGAGTTTAAAAGAAAGTCGAAGCTGACCGTTTCTTCTTCGTCTTGTTTCTTTTAACTCAAATATTGAGTCGACATGATGCGACTATTCGGAGTTTGTTTCATTCTCTGTAAGTTAAGAGTTGTTGTTCCTCGCTATACATTTTACACCCGAGTTCTAAAAATCCCTTTTTAAAAGAGTTAAACTGTTGGATCAACTTATTTAACATCCTAGGGTATATTCGAAATACGGAAATGGTTAACAGGCTGTGACTGCCATAAACACATTTATGACTAACTGCTTGTAGATAACCAAAAGAGTTGGGAAATTGCCGGAACTTAAGTGGAAAGAAGCTGACGTTTCCAGCGAAGGCCCTTCCAGCGAAGGCCCTTCGCCGGAGTAAAACGAATTTCACTCCGACGAATGGCCTTAGCTCGACATCAGTTTCTTCACACTTAAGTTCCGACAGTTTCCCAATCTTTTTGGTTATCTACGAGCCGTTCAATACTGCCAACGCAGCACTCTACTTTTATATCACTTAATGAGTAACTGACGTTTCGATTGAAAGCCCTCGTCGGAGTGGCCGACTCGACGGGGCTTCGCTGAAAAGGCAAACGTCGGTTACTCTTTAATGTGTTTTTTGAACTTAACAACTCTTTAACCGTTTCTTTTGGGGAAAAAGCTTCCTACGCAGCCCTTTTATGGTCAAGCAACGTCAGCGTTAACCATGTTGGGCATTTCACTTGTCTGCAATCAAAAACTTCTTGTTGTTCTTTTTCTCTTTTATCACTGAAATAAGTCTCTTTCTGTTAACGAACTTGGTAGAAATTTTTGGAGGGAAGCGGTAAAGTCTCGAAACCAAAAAGCAAGGTACAAAGCAAGAAAAAGCAGGGAAATAAGAAGTCAAATTCAGATAGCGAAAGCTGCAGCATTAAAAGTGGTACAAGTAACCGTCTATCTCGTCCATCGTCTGCAAATACATTGGAAAGCAAAGTCGAGGAACTGTTCGAGGTAACTTTTACTAGTGAAGGAGGTTGTCTCTAAATAAACCTGCAGCTGTTTGCTGATTGTTGATATTTGGGTTTTGTTAGGAGTCTCGGAAATCCGCTATTAGAGCGGGCTCGCCACAGATGGAAAATGAAAGTGTTTCAGAAGCAGCTACAAACAGAACAGAGAAAACTGCTAAAAAGTTAGTAGATCGTCTGCAGAAGATAACTCATGTGAGAGACTCTAAAGCCGTGGATACACTGTGCAACATTGCAAGCAGGTGCACACGATATTGTGTGAAATCCTGAGTGGTATAGATGAGGGGAATATTTCAAGTTCCCAAAATTTGATCAAAAGAAATCGAAGCAGTGGTAAATCAATGAAAGCCTTAACCTAATGTATCCTTACCTGAATTTTTCGTTGTTGCTTACACTAAATCTAATCTTGAAGTTGCTTGCTGGGTTCAAAGCTTATTCTGTGCTATGCTGTTTAGTGATTGCTGCGACATTACGTGCAATGTTCTCCTCCCCTGCCCTCGGCTCAAGAAATTGGAACAACGTTTGTTATTTTAGAACAGTTATTTCGTTATTAGCAAAAACAATTTTTTTATTAAACACAAAACTCTATTGCTAAAGGGTGAGAAATACGTCATTCTAACATTATAAGGATAAATTTCTTTCAAGTTTATGCATTTCCTAAAGTGTCTTCAAGTGAGGTCTCAAAAATTTAAATGTGCTCCTGAGACTCGCTTTGATTTAATTTCTTTTGCTAGTTCTGTCAGTGGCACTAAATCTACCCTTGACGATTTATTTGAGTCACTAAGACAGTTAGAAGAGGAGCCAGCTGACCTAAAGAACGAGAAAAAGACGAGCGTTCATGATTGGTGTAAGTGATCGTTTTAGTTGAATTACTATTTTTAATTTTGAATATACATATAAATGTGGAAAAGTAATTCGTGAACTTCAGTTTATAGTGAAGGTGTTAGAAAGATTATGCCTGTGGAGGCAAAGCAACTAAAACAGAATATCAGTAATTTAAGTAATCTTGCTTAAAATTTGTAATTTTGTTTTGTAGTAGAACCGTCTGGCACAAAAATAAAAGACGATAAAGTAAGTTGTTAAACAAGTTCTTTTGTTCTAGGGAACATATGCAGGCAAGTTATATGATGGTTGAACTTACCACAGCTTCAACAAGGATTTTTATCCTTTTTTTTCTGTCAATCTAGTCTGATGTGTCAGGTTTAAAGTTAACTCAAGACAGCGTAAGGCAGTCTACGTAAGTTTCATGCAAATAAATGGTAGTTGCTGTGATCGAAGAAAAGAAAATTCTGAAAACCCTTCTGGTTATAATTGTCCTTACCCGTTGGCTTGCCTCTAGATATTTGTGAATTGTTTGGTATGAATTAGTGAGCTGTATTTTCTTTGCTAACGAGCGATATTTCATGTTATTTTTTCAAACCTAGTAGCAACTCGAATATGTTGTCTCAAGAAAAATTAAGGTAACTTCCTATCATCTTAAAAATAACCTTATTCGATAATGAATCTAGCTTGCAGTCAATCAGTGTATGTAAAAGAGTACTATTTCCGAGAAATTGTACTAGAACAGAGTTTACGGTGATGGACATATTTGTTTTAGGTCTATTATGTCATTTCTTGACGAAGTCGAAAAAACTGATCAAGATACCGTCGTTAGCAGAGTGAGAGATCCAAAGACTTTTGGTGAAGTTTCGCCGAATGCTTCAATTACTTTACCCAGAGTAGATGCAGAGTACGTGAAAGCACGATTTTGTTTTACCTGATATTTTGGAGTACAATTGAAAGTACGGCGCAGTTTTACTGGGAGTTCATCATTGGCAAACTCATACATCATGCATAAGTTGAGAGGCAGTCATTAGAATGTTTCGTGGGCTGAAATATGCCGGCTTTTGATTAACTGTCATACACTTAAACTAGAAATCGGCCCGATTAACCGCAGCGTGTAAGGATCTGATCAAACGAGAACGCAAGTCACCTCAAGTTCTGCACTTCTTCTAGTTCCCTTGTTATTAGGGCAAAGTTAGGGATGTAAAAAGCTCATCTGTTCCTTGCCCTGCTTTTCTTTGAGTATTTCTCTTCATAATCTGTTTGAGAGTGGCTCTTAAAAACGTCAAATTTGACGTGAAATTTGAACGAGGTCAAAGTAGCCGTAAGCTAAAGGAAGCCATCACAAGTTAGTGGTCAAACGAGGTGCAAGCTAAAACTTGCGTTCTCGTTTGATTTGGGCTAAAACGTAGCCTAATCCCACACTGTCGTAGCAAAATTGTGGAAAGCTAGCACTGCGTGAGAACTAATCAGATGTGAACAACACTTTAGTGATAATAACACATTTGGACCTTAAAGTCTTTGGAAATCTTGCTGATCAAACTGTGGAATGCCATGGACTCAGAATTAGTCCCATTCTGAGTCCACGGGGTTCCACAGTTTGATCAGCAAGATTTCCTAAGACCTTGATAGTATCAAACTGCCATTTCAAAGTACAAACGTTTGGACCTCGTTCAGAGAACAAGACGACCCGAAACAGGCGTTCACCTTATGTCTTCAAATCCTCCTCCATTACTGAGATGGACTTCCAATTTTACTCGATCATGTGTACTTTGTCTAGCATAGTTTGCTTTGTCTTGAATCTCAATGTTCAGTGTAAATTAATAAGACGTTAGTTTAGAACCGTGACTCGAAGTTTACATATAGTGTAGTTTCGTGGTTAGTTGGATCTGTTAAAATTTCTAGGAAAGAACTAGCGCTGCTGGAATCGGCGTCTGCTGCAGCATCCGATGTAACCAATGCCATGATGTCCGTTAAAGTAGAACTAGAGGAAAAGAAGAAGACGAATGAGTTACTTCAAAGAGCACTTGTGAGTATGGAAAAGTTTGGCAACCGTCGGTTAAGCTACGAATCTCACAGGTGTGTTGTGAGATGCGAACACTTCAGGCGTGTAGTTAGGTGATGGTCGAAAAACGAAAGAAAGTTTTGCTAACCACTCTTCATTTTTATTTTCACTTTGTTTTCCTTCCTTTCAGCTGAGTGGTTACATTTAACTGCCACACTTTTCGAACGTACTATAATAATACTCAGTTTCAATTGATATAATAATTCTTATAATTATGATAATAGTAAAGATATATTTCATTTAACAATGAAGACTTCTATTGAAAGCTTAAAAAACATTAACCGTTCCAGAATCAACAAAGGGAATTCTCACTGCGTCAAGCAAGAGACATGGAGAAGGACGCAAAGCAAAGACTTGAATTACAGCGGCAGGAATATGAGTCAACTATTCAACGACATTTGTCGTTTATTGATCAGCTGATTGATGACAAGAAGATACTGAGTGAAAGATGCGAGGAACTCGTCAAGAAACTGAAGGAAACCGATAAGAAATATGTGGATAAAATAAGGATAATGGAAGAAAGGTTTTGTATGATTTTTAGTTTTTTTTCTCTCCCATGCAGATAGGTAAAATAAGACATATGAAAAACGCGTTCATCGTGGGCACCATGATAAAATGTGTGAAACAGAAATAAAAGGAAACCAAAATCTTGTTGGTATATTGAACGAAATCTACAGTCAGAGTGAACCATGATGGACACGAATTTCTTGTGGTAGACGGCCTCAGAATTAAACTTTTCTATTTTTTTCTCTGTTATGATAAAATAATTTGACACTGTGAGACATTTTTATATTGTGCATAAAAAAATTTAATACGTGAGAGCAATTTAAATTTGACCCGTAAGGATTTTAAATTTCTCGGAAACTGAGCTAACCCTAGATTAATTTTTGTTGAAATATATAGTTGAAAAATCGGTAAGCTCAGGAGCGGATCAAGCATTCGTCTCGTGAAGAGTGTGCCAAAGAATGACTTTTATAATAACGCAATATTTTTTATTAAATATTGTTTAGTCATTCAGCGGAAATTAAAAAACAAAAAGATATCATGCAGACTGCGGAGAAACTGCGTCGTGAGAAGTGGGTTAAAGAAAAATCCCAACAGATTAAGGTGAGCAGAGAAGTTTGTTAAGATATCAGTGAAAATTATATGACCAGTGTAATTGTTAGTATCTATTAATACGCTGCAAAAGATGCAGTGGTATGTAAATATAGACTTCACGCTAAGATGGGAAATCATATATCTGATGTACTGTTCAACTTAGGTGTTTCTTACCTCTTTTACCCCGGATTAATTATTAAGGAGGAGCAGGGGTTAAATTAGGTCGTGATGACACGTTCTCTGCCTACAAGCTATGTGGCTGGATGATATTAACCATACGCTATTTATTATATTATATTCAAAAACTCATTAATAATCCATGAGGAAAATACAAAAGAAAATCGTGACCGTATCGTATCTTTATATGTGATGAAGACACGCTCGTTTTTCTCTTTGAATTTTCTCAGCTTAGAAAACATTAATTTTCAAACTTTCTTCGCAAATTAACGTGTTGAGTGGTTTGTTTTTAAAGCCAATTAAAAAAACTCGTAGTACGTGTTTTATCGGATATAAAACACTCGGCTGTCGCCTCGTGTTTTATATCCGATAAGACATTCCCACTCATTTTCTAAATATCACATATGTTATTTATAATAATGCAAATTTTTTGTATTCTGAATCATTTTGTGTAAACTATTATATCTTCGTGTATTTGACAATAACTTTACAGCAGTTAGGTTTCCCGTTGCTGTATTTACTACAGTTAAGTTCGTCGTGGGGATTAATTTTATTTTTGTTTTTTTTTTTTCTTGCGGCTGTATTTCCCGCTGCTGTCGTTGCTCAGTAATAATGTAACCGTAGTTGTTTAATTCTTATTTAACTTTATCGTTTTGCACCACAGGAGCTAACGGTCAAGGGTCTGGAGCCAGATATTCAAAAACTGATTGCAAAACATAAGGCGGAACTAAAGAGGTTGAAGTCTGTTCACCAGGTGTGGTATTGTACAGAAAAAATCCATTATATTTCATTAGCTTGGTAGAGAATAATGGTTTACAATTTACCAGAGTTATTACCGCTTTTGTGGCGTGGTTAAGGGGAAATGACACTATCCTTCTAGACTTTTAATAGGGAACTAAGGAAAGGCAATATTTACGGTTGTAAAGTTCCGATTAAGCTTTAATTCTTTTCCCACTTTTCAATCCAGGCGGAGTTGCTGGAGTCTGATGAACGTGCTGGCAGAAGATATCTTCACCAAATTGAAGAACTCCGCGATCAGCTGGAACGGGATAAAGAAACCGCTTGTAACAGAGAACGTGACCTAGCTCAGACAAGGTGGGACATACAATGAATATTAGCTGGTAAAACGAGCATACAGAGACCCCTTTTCAAGCTATAAATCAGATGAAGAAATTTAGCGTTCTTCTTAGCCGTACTCCTACACCTAGTGACAATTTTTCAGCCAACTGGGTTAATTCCCTCCGTTTAGGCTAAGGTGGTTTCTCATTTTCACGTTTCCAGCGTCCTTTTGCGCCAAATTTATCACTGTTTGATATAAAAAGTACGAAGGCAGCTGTCTGGTGCATGTAGTGATTTCTATTTTTCTTTTTAGTTAAGTGCCTGCCCTGTGTTATGTCGTATATTTTTGTGTTGTAATTTTAGGTTTCAAAAACAAATGGAAGAAGAGGAACAAGCGTTCCAGCAACAAAGACGACGACTTTATGCTGAGATCCAGGAGGAAAAAGAGAGATTAGCGACACAAGCACAGAAACAAAGGAAAGAACTTGATGAACTAAAAGAAAAACTCGAGGTCTGCTGAAGTTCTATCATCATGTGGAATAAAGCAATTACTATAACGTTTTGGGAAATGTGCGCGAGCTTAGAATGTACCACATTTCTGAAGCTCATCTTTCAGAAAATGTTTGCTAAGGCCATCTTTGTCTGAATCCATGTTGCGCAATGGCTTCACCATAAAAGTTGCGCGTACGATTCTCTCTGGCGGCCGAGAAAACGCTTTTCTGAAAAAGAAATGACAAACAAATCACTCATTGCAGCGGATGCTCGTCATTTTGCTTTTCCTTTAATGGTATTTTGCTATGTTTCTGGTTTTGATTCTAAGAACTGTTCTTCTTTATTCGTTTGAGTTCAGATCACTCACAAATCGGCAATGGAGAATATGGAAGATTCAACTAAACGATCTCTTGAAGATTTAGAACAGAAACATCAGGTGAAATGAAACAGAGGCTTATTTAAATCAATGTTAAATCAATTCTAAATGTTTATTCCGTTTATACACAGGTTAATCACCGTTGGCATATCAGATCCATTTATTTTCTTAAATTATCGGCTGCATTGTTATGGCTTCTACTCAATATCTAATAGTCGACAGATATCGAGCAGAAGCGAGTAGCATCCTAAGATCGACTTTTTTGAAGAATAAAAACTCTCCAAGTTATGCCTAATTTATCGTAAAAGTCTGCAAAACTTACTCACGTCTTGTAGTTTGCACTAAAACTAGGAGGAGGGCTTCTATCTTGTCAACTGTCGCCTCAGATATTTTGAGCTCATTATTTAATTGTTAATTATACGAGACAACATGCGCCTCACATAAGGCACGAACTGTTCCATTTCAACGAGTACCAGTAACCATTATGACTCACGTTGTGCTTTTAGCGGGTTTTCTACTTTCCGTGCGAGAGCCTTTCGCGTGCTCTCCATGGAGCGGGACATGTACGTCGTATTTTATTGTCTCGATTGAATGGCTCCTTTTTGTGTCTTTGTAGTTGGAAATGAAAGAATTAAAAGAACGCTTAGAAATAGAAAAACAACAATGGATTGAAAATTATATGAAGAAACAGGTAAGAAAGAGTATAAATGTAGAGAGCTGCGTCGGCAGTATAAAACGGCTTGTAGATATCGAAAAGGGTTGGGAAACTGCTGTTATTTCACTCCTTTGTCGGAGTGAAAGGGCCTTCGCTCGAAACGTCAGTTTCTCTAGTATATTTGTGTAAGAAGCCGAAGAAAAACCCAGCAAAGTGAAAGAAAACGTTATTAAATGGGGGAAAGAGACCACTCAAAATAAGACATCAAAAATATATTGTAACAGCGGGTCAGGCAGAGATCTCACTTCGGGAGGTTTGGGGTCGAATATCATCTGTAAGGGAGTTTAGCGTCAAATATCACCTTTAATTTCTACTTGTAAAATCCGTATTTTTTGACGTTTTTCTAACGAAGTTCTTAAATGTTTGTGGTAGCAATGGGGAGGCTGGGCTAGAATTCCGATTATTCACTCTTTCGCTTCGGCACTTTATGTTAATATCTAAACTTAAAGAAATTACTCCATTAACGTCCTTCAAATACGAGGTGACGTAAGTAACGAACCGACACTACACTTTCCGTAGTTCTGAGAAATTTTTTCGGTAATTTTTTCCGTTTTTTCGGTAAATTTGCGATATTTTTGTTACCATTCAGGATGCTGTGTTACTACAGAAAGAACGGGAATTGAAGGAAGGCGTAAGAGAATCAAGAGATAAGGTTTGTTGCCTAAATTGAACGACAAGGATCATTTTCTCCAAATTGTACCATCTCAAAATTCCCTCAAAAGAAGAAAAAATCCCCAATTTTTCCTCGTCCGTACGCACGAACGAACACCATTCCCTTACTCGAATGCCTGGACAAACGTCAAAAGAAACAAGAATTTTTAATAATACAAACGGTAATCATATTACAAAGTAGTACCATGACATATCGGGAAATTAGTCATGAAATATACCATCGAGCCTCGGGAGGGTTTGTGAAAGGCCGGCGGGTCTCTAGGGATCATATCAACTAGAGAGGGCATTGTACCCAAATGTCCCTCAACCCCAGGCAACAAATTGAAAGACCGCCATCTTGGATAAATTGGGGGCCAAACCACTTCACTTCTGTCCGTTGTTTTTCCTTTTTTTTTTTTTTTTTTTTTTTGCATAAAAAGAATACAAAACAAGTGAGGAAATAAGTGGGTTTTTCTTCTCAATATATGAACCGTTCTTAATTACGGTGAATTTGACATTTTTAACAAATTGAACGATATTTTTGAGTAAATTCATGAGCGAGAATTATGGGTAAACTCACGAACATGAACTCTCAAACTGGCGTTAAAGGGCCTGGAGACAATCAATCTAGCACCCAATTTACTCAAAATGGCTGATGTTCAATTTGTTACCAATTTTTTGCTCCCATGTCCTCCCTTGTTTATATATGATCTCTATTGGCGGGCCTGGGCTGTTAGGACTTCCACAACCCCCAACCCCCCTTACCTTCTGGGGACATTTAAAATCTAATTTCCCTCATTTGGTATTTCTCATATTAATACAATTGGGTTTTTTTTTAATGATAAATTTACACATAAAATTTGTTGTTGCGTTAGGAGATCGAGTTGGTCATACGTAGACTGGAAGAAGAAACTGCACTTGCCAGAGATGAATGTGAACGTGCAGCCGAAAATCGAATTAAGTAAGAATTTAAAACTGATTACTTTCAACTTTTGAGAAATTGCTCAAATAAGAGTATCTGTATAATAGCTAAATAATATTTTAATGAATTAAAAATATATTTTCAGGAGAGTCCGAGATAAATATGAGTCAGAAATAAAGGAACTGGAGAGATCAGAGAAATCGATGCATGATAAATACACAGCTATGAAGGTAAACCTTTCTTCTTCTTCAAAAAGGAGTTTATCCTTGTATTTCGATTATTTATTGTTAATATAAAATAGCTCCATACACCACGAACAATATTGAAAATAGTACAGACACGCCCTGTTAATGAAAATACGAGTAACGTTATCCAACGGAGACGTAGTTTACAGTGTTAACTTCTTTAGGGAGATCGTTATAGTGTCATTTGACATCTCAGGTTTTAGAAAAGGTAAGTAAACTTGGCGTTTGATCAAGCAATTGGCGATTATGTTTTGATTTTAGGAGAAGAGCAATGAGCAAGAAGAGGAAGTTTCAAGGTTGAGAGCTGGCCTGAAAAACGAAGAACGAAAACTGGAAGATTTAAAAAAGTTGACTGGGCAATTGCAAGATGAAAGAGGTCGAGTCGTTGATATTATAAGACAAGAGTTTGCCGACAGGTAAGTGGTTGATAGGAAGTGAAAAGTGGGCGATTCTCAAGCTAACCTTTTAAGCAAAGAAATTTGTTTCAATTCCATAAACATGTGAAAAACAAAACTGACACACTTACATACGTATGCAACAATCACTTCGAGAAATGTTCTTTTAGTTTTTTGTTTTGAAAATAGATTCGGTGGAGGATTAAAACGAATTGAAATCTAAGCAACAGAGAAATTGTGACAAGTATACATGTAATTTTAAGCGTTTGTCTTATATTTTGCCACACAGGTTGGTTACTACTGATGAGGACAACAAAAGACTGAAGATAGAAATGAGCGAACTACGAGCTAAACATCGATTAGAGATCGAAAGGATAAACAACGTAAAACAAGAAGAAATGGACGAAGTTCATAAAAGGTTAATTATGTTCTCTTGCTATGCAGTACTTTTTTTTCTGTTACATTCCAAAAAAATAACAAAAAGCGTTTTTTTTCCCTTTTTTAAAGAGTCAGACAAGCTATTTCAAAAAAAGAAGAAACCTTGAACACCATGAGACAACAAAAAGAGGTGGCTAAAATTACATTCAAATAAACCAGACAATGTTTGCCAACTTGTTGAACTTTATCAAACATATCTAATTCTCTTTTAGTCTGCTGAGAAACGGGCTGATCACCTGGAATTTCTGCTGCAAGAACAAAGAAAGAAGCTCCTTTCATGATACTACCTCGAGCTGGAACTCGAAATCTCGATTTAGATGTTTCGGTGAAATATCGACAGCCAAAAGTAACAACACGGGTTTGTCGAAAAAAATTTTACGTACGAAGTTTACAACTGATACATTAATATTTTTACCAGGATAGAAGTAGTTGATAATGATGTAAATATATAAATTATTGCCATTATAGACCATGTGAAAACCCATTTCGCAACTGGATTTGTGCCTGTAGCGCATGGTCAAGAAAGCCGAAAGTTATTCCGTTAGGGAGCTTTATAATACACGACCAGCGAACGTTTATGAAGCTAGTAATCTCAAGAAAAACGATTTGATTCCCATCTAGGGCTCAGGACTCGTTTTTCTGAGATTACGAACTTGACTAACGTCCACTGGTCATACATGAAAAAGATTTGTGTTCAGTATTCGGTAGCGCAAGTTGTTGATATATTCCGTTCACAACTGGGCTAAGTTTCAAGCCAAAGCCCTTCGTCGGAGTAAAATATAAAATTCAAAAACAAGTGTGTTTTACAAAACAAATTACTGAGTAGTAAAAAGTCATGCCATATTTCAACCTCGTACACCGGGTCTCTTCTTTTCAACAATGTGGGCGATGTTATTATATACATTCGTTATCTGTCTGCCGTGGTAGGTCTGTGGCAATCTGCCGTCAGTGGTAACCACTGAATAAGGAAGGTAACTTTTTAGAACAGCCAAACTGTTCTTGGGTCTGATATGGAGCATGCTTTATTGTATGGGAGGGTGTCTCAAGCTCAGTCAATGCTTACCTGAGTCAGTCTGACACTCAGCTTAAGGTAAGGCAGGCTCCAGAACATTTAGCAGAGGGTGGTAAACCCAAATTTGCCAACCACGGCACCCAATAAACTTAGCACTGCTCTATAACGAACAGGCGGACATACGTATATGGGGTCCACACCATCGAATCTCTCACAAATTAAGTGAAACGTAGAATAAAATGATTTCTTAGACGTGAAAACTGCCCGTTGAACAGATTGAAATGTTTTGAAACAGAAGAAGTTTTGTAAGTAGTAACCAAGGACTTTCTGCCGGCTAAAATCATGGGCCCAGTTCAAAAGACGATTAACTTAACTCAGGATCAATGAAAACTTTGTAGATGAAATACTGCTAATGTAAGAAAGAATGTTAAAAGTTTTAAGTTCATATATCATATAAACATCGAAAGCTTTTATCCTAAACTAAGTTTTAACTAAAATTATCAAACAGAACATGTCCAACGAAAGAACCGATTAAATTTTAACACAGGATTACCGGTAATCGTTCTTTCAACAACCAGGCCGTGGTTCCCGCCGACTGGAACAAATCCGGTTGCTTTTTGGGGTGTGTCTACCCCATCTATGGTCTACACACATCACACCCCCGTACCGTCCCTCCTGTCTCGTACGTTCTTCAAGTATGGCGGATGGGTCAAATCAGCATGGAGTTTGTTCTGAAATGTTGATGCAAAATAGGATCAATGAATTGATAAAAACTTCAGGAACATGTTTAACCTTAGCATCGCTGGATTCAGAGTTGGATCAAATGCCAGAGGACTTACTTGCGCAGTTTTCCGTCGAAAACCTTGAAAGGATCGAAGAGGTGATAGTGGACTTCAACGACTTTCTTTCGCTTCCACAGAGTATAAGCCTTTTGAAAGGACTTTTGAAACTCTCAGCTGAAGGAAATGAAATTAGATCTCTACCGTCCGGTATAGGAGATTTGATTTTCTTGGAAGAACTGAGAATGAACGAGAATAAATTGCGTGAATTACCCACAACATTTTCACGCCTGCGAAGTCTGCGCGTTGTCTCATTAGTGGCGAACGAACTGCGTTGTCTTACTGCTGAAACTGTTGAAGGGCTTGAGCACCTTGAAGAGCTTTACCTGGACGAAAACCAACTTTCAACATTACCTGAAAACTTTGGAGTTCTTAAGTCCCTGCATGTTTTAGAACTTAGTGAAAATAAAGTAACTTTCTTGCCGGAAAGTTTTGGAGAATTGGTTGAACTGCAAGTACTTAACTTGAGTAGAAATAATTTGTCTGATTTGCCTAATTCGTTTGGCAAACTAAGCCATCTGAGGGATGTGGATCTGAGTGATAATAATATTTCAACTCTACCTGAAATATTCCTCTCCAGCTCTGTCATTGAGAATTTATACCTTGATAATAATATTATTGGTATTTTGCCAGAATGGTGCAGCACCCTTTCACATATTGTCAATTTGTCCATCGCTGATAACAAACTTCAAGGCTGTCCATTTGCAGAATCCTTTCCAATAACATCGCAGGCAACTCTAAAGAAACTGGAAGCTGGAGGTAATGCTATATCAAGTTTACCAGCATCACTGGGAGAACTAAGGTGCTTGAAAGAATTACACCTTGGCAGCACAATTTCTGAACTCGAGAGAAGCAATTTTCAGAATGGGAATTGGATCAGACAGTTGCCAGAGAGCTTTGGTAGACTTAAGTCAATTTCTAAGCTGCACTTGGATGAAAACCAGCTCACTGCCTTGCCTGATTCATTTGGAAGTTTGTTGACCCTTACCTGGCTGGATCTTGGCCAGAATTTGCTTTCCTATCTCCCTGAAACCTTTTGTAGCCTAGAGTCACTGGAGTACTGTCAGTTGTCAAAGAACAAGCTTCTTTGTTTACCACTGGACTTTGGCAAACTGAAGAAGTTGGCTGACCTCCGTCTTGATCAAAATCTTTTGGAAGATTTACCAGAGTCTTGTTCAAACTTACAATCTCTTCATACTTTAGACTTGTTCAACAACAAGATGAAGCAAGTTCCCAGCTGGCTTTACAAGCTGTCATCACTAAAACGACTTGACTTGGATGAAAACAACCTGAACTTAAAACTAAAAGACATACCTCATCTGGCTTCAAAAGGCTCAGAATATGCCATTCGAGATCCTAAGCTTAAAGATAATTGGCGTGGCAAAACCAGGGCAGATAAAATCAAAGCAGAAGTAGTTGTTATATCTGATGACAATGCAAGTGAAGGAGAAGAAGGTGAAGAGGAAAGTCCTGTTCAGCCAGCTGTATACAGTGAGAATGTTTTGTTTGTGGCAATGAGAAGAGGTTTGTCCATATGGAAAACCCACACAGGTAAATAAAGAATTTTAAATTTTTTAAATTTTTAATCAAATCACAAAGGTCTTAAGAAACAACACTTATAATCTGAAAATACCCTTCAACATTGAGGTCTGGCCAAGGCAGAATGTAAAGCTTGATTCCTACTAGGTGTAAAAAGTTGCATTGGCGATATTGTTCTCTCAATCCACTGGCTGATACTAAATGACAATTGAGAAAGTTAACTCCAAGCCCCCTTTTCCACAATAGAGTTATTGCCCATGCAAATTTTTACATCCAGCACAAATCAGTCTTTAGATTGCATTTATAAGGAATCAGAAATGTTTTACTCAACAGGTTTCAAAATGGCGATTTCCTCATGTCTGTGCTTCATGTACAATGTAGTTGTTATTTTCTATAGAGATGCTTTGATAATAGTATCTTCTTTAAGTTTACTTACCTGTCATCAGTTTTTGTTATGTTATGTAATTGGAACCAAAATAAGATAATACACAGATGGAAATCCAGTGTAGCTGATGTAAAACAAATTAAAAAGGTTCTTTGTGGTAATATATGGACCTATAAAGTGTGCACACTACATTGAATGCGAACATAAAGCTGAGTTTATTATTATTGCCTAAGGTCCAGACGAAAGAATGGTTCAGCCTATCCAAGACATTAACCACAAAGAGTTGACATTCAATGTGTTTGAAGATTATCTGTTTGATGATTCAATAGCAAAGAACAGTGGCTTCTATGTAAAGTTAAGTCAGAAAGCAAGCAATAATGGAGGTAAATAATATTATGTAAAAAATAATTCCTAGTTAATTTTTTGTTGATTGGCTTATAAAGCAAAATGAACAGTCTTGCTTAAATGCCCAATGTATACCCAATCCGTCCTCTTTCCCTATAACTTATTAATTTTTTTTTAGATGGAGCAGCTCAACCAGAAGAAGACTGGGACAAAGAAATCAATGAATCATGGAAAACATTTAATATTGATGAAGGTTTATTCCATAGTGTAGGTGTTCAAGTTTCTGGAGTTGGAATAGAAAAGAGAAATGAGTTTCTTTCACTTCTTAGTTCATATCCTCCAGCATCACAGGCTTACTCACCTACAGCAACCTACAATTCTCTTGTGGTCTGTGGATCAAACAAGAATTATGATGATAATAAAAGTTTATGTAATGCCTCTTTTACTGACCCT
The DNA here is from genome assembly GCA_036872915.1 of Nanipora kamurai. Taxonomy (NCBI): domain Eukaryota; kingdom Metazoa; phylum Cnidaria; class Anthozoa; order Scleralcyonacea; family Helioporidae; genus Nanipora; species Nanipora kamurai. The sequence goes on along the minus strand of JBAHVQ010000482.1, from coordinate 824,422 downwards.
GTTATTCAGCAAGCTGTGCTCATTCAGGGACAATTTGATGATGCAGACTGAGATCATCCTAGTGTGTTGGTTGATTGTTTTGTTTGTCACACTGTGAATAAGGAAAGGTCATCGCTAATTGCAATAGATGACACAGTATAATCACTATATACTGTGGTTTTAGTTTTGTATTGGCTAGAATTAGGATTGATATTGCTTGATTTTTACTAGCTGCTAACTACTGAATGTTTTAAAGTTACAGCCAAGTGCATAGAATGTGTTGTAGTGTAAGAGCTGGTCTGAGCACTTGTTCGAGAGAAGCATGTATTGCACCACTTGTAAGATAAAAGAGAGGTTTTTCTAGACAGTTCTTTTAAGGTTCAGGTTTTATTATCAAATCTTGTAATGCATGTGTATTCTATAGGGATACATGAATGTATACTGGCCAACTTACGACCTGACTTTGAATTTTATTCTTCTTAGACTAATAAATTCATGGTTTGAAATGTGATGTACAAATCACACACTGGCCTGAACATTACAGTATGCGGTTAAAGAAAATTTCAGCTTCTAAAACCATCTTTCTCCATAAATTAATAATCATTGGCTAAAAAAAGCAAAAAAAATCTGAATGGAGATTTCTCGATTTTTGAAAGCGACCACAGTGAAAAAGTAGAAATTTTGTATTACGGCAGTGCATACTCTATTTAATATTGTTTAATGAACCCCCGGATACTAATAGCCCCAGTTGTTATTACGGAGGAGAACGGTGACATTGTTCTGCTGTCACTATGGACAGCTGATTTATTTAAATTCAAAATGGCGGTCGACAGCGAAATAGGTACAACAACTTATAAACTCGACAGTTTTGCCGAAGTTCAAGAGATAAATGAAATAATAGACTCAATTCCGAAAGCTTGTGAGACTATGGCACAAACTGAAGCTAGTCAAGAGCGTCTTACAGGTATGTGGACAATTTTTAGTTGTTGAATAGTCTGTAGTCACTATCTTTTTTCCCTCAAGCTCAAATTTATGTGCTTTCGTTGCTTTAATAAAATTTTAGTAACTTAATAAAACCTTTAAATCAAGTGTAAAAATTTTGAAAAAAGGGAATGGGATTTTTTACGCCCAGTTCAAACAAGGTCCCCTAGCTCGTGCACTAGTTCAGGCCCTAGCCTGAATGAAGTGCTCAAAGTAAGCACAATGAAACAATTCCCCGTAGGTTCCAACTTTTCAGGACAAAATTGTTGGTTCGTGGCGGTAATGGAGGTTGGGAAGTAGCCAATCTCGATAGCGCAGCCATCGACACGCATAGCGTCACCCCTGTCAACAGATACTACTACATACGTTGACAGGGTAATGACCTTGATGCTGTCATGACATGCCATTTAATAGCCAAACTTAGTAAAGATTCTGTATGAAAGTTATTAACCAGATAAAATTGTACAAGACTGATGCTACTATTATAAAAATAGTATTTATATTTTTTCAAGGTGGTTTTGGTTTCTACTTATCAGGTCAGCAGGTTTTGATACCTTTTTTGCAGGTCACATGGGGGTTACGATGCCCAATCGCGGACACTGTCTCCTAGTGTAGTGCCCGTACTTGGGCACCATTTCATTGTGCTCACTTCACTGCATTCAGGCTCGTGGCTGCACTAGTGCCTGTGCCTGACTGTTCAGGCCAGTACCCAAACTGGTGTCTGTGCCTGACTGTTCAGGCCAGTGCCCAAACTGGTGCCTGTGCACTGTGCTAGGGCACTTAGTCTGAACAGGGGGTAAGTTAAAGATGCATCTTGCCTGGGGGCAGGAAATTATAACCCCAGAATGCAAATTTCCTAGGTCTTGCCTTCCCATTTTCGTACGAGTTTTGTATTGCTTCCAGTAGATTAAAGTTTTTAAATAGTTAACTTTTTACCTTGTTCAGGATCATTAAATATTACGATACTTTATAGAACTCAACAACACTGTGGTTTAAATATCCACAGCATTCTTCAAGAGATATCAAACAATCTATTCTTTGTGAGGGAGGGAATACTTGATTTTTTCCATACCCAATAATTTCATGGTAGCATTACCACTGTTCCCAGGGCTTGGTTGGTTGTGGTGCATCAATTAATGGGAGAGTCAAGTGAATGGTATGACTGTATGAAGGGGAGGGCAAGGGGCATTAAGGTAAAAATTTTGTTGACATGTTACTTCTGTTATTTGTTACATGTTGATTTTTACTTTTGTCCAGACTGTTTGTTTCAGTTAATCCTTTAGCATGCAGGGCGCTTATCCCTTGGATGAGTAACATCAATTGGCATTAGCCAGAGCAAAATCCTAAACTGTGCCTAGCTGCCCCTTAATGGATTAATGTATTCATAAGATGAGTTCATAGGCTATAATAGATCTTCACACCAGATGAAGATTTTCCCAAACACAAGGTCATGTAGTAAACATTGCTTTTCAAAGGTCTATATTTTATCACTGCAATGTTCTCAATAGTGCTTTATATTTATTTATGTAAGTCTTGCATCTTTATACTATATTTTGATGAAGAATTCATGTGTGGCAGATGGCAGATCACGAATAACTAAATGCACTTTACACATTATACATAACTCTTCTGTGCAAGAGACAAAAAACACAGCCTTATGTAGAGATATACAACTAATTTTTAAAATGGTCTGAATAATGTGTCCAGTTTGTAAAGTTAACTGCCACTTATTAATACCATGTAAATAAATTTTCTTATATTATCCTTAGTGATTTTGGACAGATACCAAGAGCAACCACATTTATTGGATCCTTACCTGGGTGAATATGAATAAATTATTTTTATCTTTTATGTTAGTTTCATTTTCTGTTCAGAATATCCACATACTGATTTTTTAATATTACTGTCAATTTATCTTACTTGCTATTTTTGAAGAATCTTTTGTGAAAAAGCTACTGTGTGTGGCTCAGGATTCAACATCAAGTCAAAAAATGAGTTGCCAAGCTTTCAAATACCTATATCTTATAACAAAGGTGAGGTTAGTTCAACCACAGTTGAATTAAATTCAAACATGTTCAAGTCCAAGTTGTCATTTTTCAGAACTATTATCAATTATATTCTAGGTTCGAGGTCCAAAATATGTTGTTCGTTTGTTTCCTCATGAGGTGGAAGATGTTGAAACAGTTCTCAGTATGCTTGGGAAACAGAGTTCAGATGACCATGAAGTATGTTTTTGTTGTTTAGTAACATGGAGAGTGTTGGATGGTAGCAAAAAGTAATTTGTGTTCAGAGGATGTGAGTTAGGGGAAGTGCAAGTGTAATGAGGTAAACAACAATGTACTGGATGGGGGTTAAAAGCTGATCCAAAGTGGAATAAATACTTAGGATGAGGGATAAAGTGGGTAGAATAAGCAGACAGTACTCAGATGAACAGGATCTTGTAAACCCAATATCTGAGTTATAAAACAGGATGATTTAACTGATCGCTGTCAGTTGCCAATTGTCAGTTGTCAGATTTAAAGATGATTTTGAAATAAAGTTTATGGTAATGATTTATAAGGTGAAATGGAGTGAGTGAGTTGAAATTGTGCGAGCAGGTATGTTGTGGGTGGGTACGATGCATGATAGATGAAGCGTGTGAGTTGAAGTGAGTTTACCTCAGCTGGTGTGAATTGGATACCATATGCAGTTGTTGCTGGTAAGGCAACAAAATGTTAGATTTTATGTGACTGTTTATCTTCAGTGTTCCACTACATATTAAACTCTGATAATGTTTGTCACAAAGTTGATTGATGAATTTTTTTTTTATAATGGTAGGTGTAAAGGGGAATAAGAAGTTGGTATTCATTTTGGAAGTTTAATCTTGATATGAACTATTTTGGGGATGATTCTGTCATTTTAAAGTGATTCTCACTTGAAGTCTTAGTTTACGTCACGATAAAACTAACAGTTTGAAAACTGTAACTATGAGTAATCTTGAACTGAATGACTCAAACATTTTCAAGAATGAAATGCTGTTGAAGAAATGAAATATAATTAGTTTTAGTTTAATCCTTCTGTTGATTTATAGTCATGGGAGACACGGTACATTTTGCTGCTGTGGTTATCAATTGTCTGCATGATTCCTTTTGATATGTCAAGATTCGATGGAAATTTGGCCCAAACTTCAACTGAAAAACCCATTGTGGAAAGAATTCTTGATGTTGCAAAAGTAAGATTTGACTAATTTTACAAAGTATTGTTTCTAAATTGATGCTATTGAGGGATAGTTTACCAGTTGAGGCTTATGTCCACAAAAATGTGTACCAGTAAAAGAAGTTATTTGAAATTGTATTTACCATATCTTGTAAACTTTTGATGATTTGTTTTTTAAAAAGCTGTGATAGTGGTTTTTCCATTATTTTGTAAAATTAGTATCCTCTGTATATCTAAGTTATGGAAGATGTTGTACTGGTACATGTGCCATGAATGTGATGTAACATTTTATGTAGTTTTATATTTTTATGTAGATGTATCTTAATGTATTTGACAAGTCAAGAGATGCTGCAGCCCTTGTCATTGCTAAGTAAACAGTTTTTTCCTAAAAATTAGTTTTCTCCATTACACCATCAAGAATTCTGAATAACAGAACCATCAATACTAAAATTTCTTTTTTGTTACAACTTTCAGGTTTGTCACAAGACCAGATGTAAAAAAGAAAAGTTTACCAAATTTTTTGAGCTGGTCCCTTGACGTTATGTCCAACACAAATGGTATGAATTGGGTTCGGGGAATGATGAAGTGAAAAGTTTAGGCTATTCAACATTTTGAATTACTGATTTAAAGATCGGCTTGTAGATAATAAAAAGTTTGGGAAACTGCTGGAACTTAAGAATGGTTAAACTGATATTTTGAGCAATTACCTTATGTTTTTTTTTATGTTTCACTCTGATGAAGGGCCTTCACTCAAAACATCAGTTTAACCATTCTTAAGTTCCAGCAGTTTCTCAAACCTTTTGATTGTCAACAATCCATTCAATACTGCCAATGCAGCACTCTACTTTTATGTCATTGTTTTGATTTAAAGATTGTTTGGCATGAATTTGTCACAAATAGACACAGGCAAGACAAACCAGATTACACTGTAAGCCACAAAGCTGTATGTGTTAGTCAGCCACTTAGATAGAAAGACACATTGAGACACATGAACAGGCTGATAGATCAATGGGTAAGATGGAATTGACAGATGAGCAGATGAACAGGCAGATGGTAGATAAATATACCAAACCATCAGACACATGGACAAATAAGGCAAACCAAACAACTGGCTGACAGAGCTACTGGCTGACCAACTCAGTTAACTGAATGACTGAGAGATAGAGAAACAGTATGGCATTCTTCAACTGATATTCAACTGTCAATATTTCGGTGTTTGCATTTTAGCAAACACACTAGATGGCACAATAACAATGACAGGGATTTTGACAACTCTTGTAAGTTTTTTTTTTATTATCTATTTCTTTGAATTGTTTTCTTGTACTTGTAAATATATACATAAAGAAAATATTACCAGTACCATTTCCTTAAAAGTGCAATTACATTGTAGGCACTACTTTTTAAACATGGAAAGAGAGCTGATTTAATCATTTATGGTAAGAAAATGATAATTTCAAGCAAATAATAAATTTTAAGCTCTTTGCAGCATTTTTCATGTTGGTGTTTGATACAAATGAGGAAGCAGTGAATTAAAGTTTGCATTATTGAAGGTTGTCACTTGCCCTATGCAAAACATGGTTAGGTGGTGTAAGATCCATATTACTTGCTAGCAATACCATGCATTATTCTAAACAAGGGAAAGCCATGGTTCAGTTATTTTGTCTAGTTCTATTGACTATGGTTCCATTTCTTTTGATATAATTAATGACAGATTTTTCATCTTGTGACCAAATCCTAGGATGAGCCCACGGAAGATTAACACATTCTTTTATCATTTTTAAGCATGCAGAGATTAATTAAACTTGCAGTTGTAATGTTACATAATTTTCTTGTCGTTTTTAGCACATAAAGTTCATGTAAAAGTGGATTCCTGCCAAATATTGGCAATCAACAATAGCTTGTTAAGGAAACTTCAAACCAAACTAATCCAGGTACCATATATTTTTTTAAAATTAAATGGCCCATGGAACTTCACTAATTTATAATTTGGTGTTTATTTAGCGGTTAGGTCTCACCTATCTAAAACCAAGAATTGCGACTTGGAGGTTAGTGTACTGAAGTGCTGCATTTAAAGTGAAACTGACTAGTATCAGTGAGTGTTACCCCTGTAAAACAATGAACCAAATGACATTAAATTGAACAGTGAATTTTTCTCATTGACTTTAAAGGTATCAAAGAGGAACAAGATCTCTGTCTTATAATTTAGCCAATCCTTATAAGGTAAAATTTTAATTGTCTCAACAACTTTAATTGTCTGAGAAAAATTAAAAATAAACTTGAAATCATTAAGATATGCTATATTCAAACAATTTACTGTATTTATTTGATATTTACCATGTTAGTATCTATATTCAATATACTGTATATTTTTTATAGACAAAATCTACAGCAGTTTCTGGACATAATACTTCAGAAAAGGTAGATTTCACTATATAAATTTAATTTAATTGATTTTTGCAGCTGTTCATTGTCAATCTAAACAAAGCTTTATTTAATTTTGCTCATTTGACCTACTGTAATGTTACTTACAGATCTGTTCTGCTGTCATTATTCATTCATTCTGCTCAACCAGCAACCTACATACACAATGAATATTTTGGCATTGACATTCAGTAACATGAAATGATATTAATATTCAGTGAAGGAAGTCTTCAAGTGTCAGAATGATATAAATTTGTGTCTCAAAACTATATCATTCTGACACTTGAAAATTTCCTTCACTAAATATTAATATCATTCCCAACCTACATACTGCGTAGTCAACCCATAGTCAATCTTATTTACCAGTTCATCTCATCTTTCCACCCATGTCATCAATCCACTCATACTCTCCATTAGCCATCCATCTGTGCATTTGTTGGTCTCAACTACAAATCCTGAGTTCAATTGATCACAGTCCTATTAGTTTATTATATCTAATTATAAAGGAAATTAGAGGATAAATTTCCCTACAGCCAAGCAAAGATTTGTGGAAGTCTTCATGAAGCAAAGGGAAAAATAAATCTGTCTCTAGGGCTACAGTTTTCTTCAGATAACGGTATCATTTTGTAACCTGAACTGTAAAGGGTGGACAAGGATTGACGCCTTTGACTTGTCTTATCTAATTTTTGTTCATGTTATTTGTGAGGGAAATTTAGGAGAGAAACATTCAATTTCTCTCTTGGTTGAGTAATAATGGAAATTTGTAGTTTAAATGTCTTCAGAAAACATAGCAAACTGATGTGATTATTTTATTAAAATCTACTATACCAAATAATATGTGTTTTCATAAAACTTACATTTATTCATTCTCTATCAGGATTTAGATGAAGACTTTGATATCCCAGAAGATATAGAAGATATAATTGGTAAGATCTTTGTTATATCTTATGATCAATACTATTTTGAAAGATTCCTTGGCTTACAATTATTCCCCATTGTTAGAACAACTGTTAACAGGACTTAAAGATAAGGACACAATTGTGAGATGGTCAGCAGCCAAAGGGTAATGTTAATTCTATTTCAATACTTAAATATCTATATCTACCGGTATTTTATCTTAATTTACTAATAATTGAGAATCCTAAAATTATGTCTTTTTAAATTTTCCTCTTCTATCTAGTGTTGGTAGAATAACAGGCAGGCTTCCAAAAGAACTAGCTGATGATATAGTTGGTGCAGTGTTAGATTTATTCAGGTAAGATAATGATTGTCAGTTGTTTTTTTTATCTTTTTCACTCCTCCACATGATATTTTATTGCAGACCCTTCCACCAGCCGACGTAGCTGTACTTTCCCTTTTCCTTTCTATTGCCCTTCCTTTCTTCCCATTTCTTCCTCATTCCTTTCCTTCCTCTTTCCTTACTCCCAGTCATAATTTCCTTCTCATACCCTCCTTTTCTATTCTCTCCTATTTTGCTCCCCTTTTATTTCCCCTTTCACTCTCCCTTTCCCCTCTCCATCTCCTACCTCCTCCCTTCTCCTCACCTTAATACTCTTCCTTCCTCTTCTTTTTACCCTGCCTTCCCCTCCCCTAACCTCTTTACCTCTCTCTTTAATTTCTTTTAAGCTTTCAAGAAACTGACAGTGCTTGGCACGGAGGTAATGTAAAATGAGTAACTTTATAACTGTATGTTTTCACATAACTTTCTTATCAACAATATTCAGTGTAATGCCATTCTCCCTTATTCAATACTCAAGGCTGTCTAGCTTTAGCAGAACTTGGTCGAAGAGGACTTCTCTTGCCTCAACGATTATCTGAAGGTATAGTTAAAATTTCTTTATTTATACTGGATAACCCTATCAGCCAAATTACACTGTTCTCCCCAGAGGTCCACTGAGGACCATCCCTCATGGGTCCAATGTTGCTACAGAAGGAAACCCGAGTACCTGGAGAAAAACTGCAATATTTGGTAGAGTCAAACTGGACAACACTCTTCTCACATGTGACCAAGGTAACTTCAATCAGAAAAAAATGCACAGAGCCGGAATCGAACCCTAGTCACAGAGGGGAGCTAGACTTGTGGACTACTTCCAGTAACACCCGTTCTTGGTTACTGGTATTTTTTTCTGTTACTAAGGAATCTGTCCACTGGTCATTTTTAGTATTTGAGATTATTTGATAAAGTATCCTCCTTTTTACTGAATAGTATCTTACCCAATTTTTATAGTTGTTCCTGTAGTTTTAAAAGCTCTGCTGTATGATGAAAGAAGAGGGGCCTGTAGTGTTGGTGAGTCAATTGATAACACTTCTTTCATCTGAAAGAAGCATTTATTGGTTCCCTAGATGCGGGACCAGTAAGGCAAACGTATTTTCATTTATTTGTTGACTTTTCAACATTTTCATTTCTTCAGCTTATTGCTTAATGATCCTTTGTCATGCAATTAAAGTCCAATTAAGCTTTTACCTCAACTGTCACTCCAAAATATTGATTTTTTTTTGGTGCGTGATGTACCTTAAAAGTTATAGAATGAGATCTGTTTAAATTTTAGGTTCAAATGTCAGGGATGCTGCTTGTTATGTGTGTTGGTCATTTGCCAGAGCATATGAACCTAAAGAAATAAAACCTTACGTTAATGAGATATCCTGGTAAGTGAATCTCTACTTTGTGTGGTGGTAATGGTAAGATGTTTGAAGGTTTGATGATGTTGATGATGTTGATGATGATACTGAAGGTGTGATGAAGGTGTGGTGATAGTATCTGAGACAACGTGAAGTGGTAGTGATTGGGAGAATTGTTTGTTAGTTGAAATGGTGCGGTAGTGATGTGACTATAGTGGTAAGAAAGTCTTCATTTTGTTGTAGTTGATAAAGCAATTTTGGTGATTATTAACTGTGAAGTATTCTTAATGGTAAATCATTTTTTGTGATGTGGTGTAGAGTTGCTGCAGGCAATAATGTACTTGCACTGATGATTTGTGACATTGTTCTTCGTGGGTAAATGTTGTGACAATGTGGTAAACTGAAGAAGATTGATGTTATCTTTCAAACAATATGTGCTGGTAATACTCTTGCATTCTCTTATTATTTAACAGTGGTTTGCTAATCACAACGTTATTTGATAGAGATATCAACTGCCGTAGAGCAGCTTCGGTAAGTTATTATAAAATATCTACTGGTTTGTGTAAGATATACTATTAATCCATGTGAGACAAGGAAAAAGATTTTGATTGTATAATTTACTTTCCGCAGGCTGCGTTTCAAGAAAATGTGGGGAGGCAGGTAAATGAAGATAACCGGTGGTTGTTAACAACAATCACTACAAATTAATACACCTCTAAAAACAAATATTTTCATTGTGGAAGGTACATATGGGTTTGTCACCATATGTATGTTTTTTTTTCCTATAAGCAACTCTTTTGTTAATTATTTTTTGTGTATGCAGAATTCAGTTTTAAAAGAACTTCAATGTTGTGTAACTTTTCAGGGAACGTTTCCCCACGGTATTGACATCTTAACTTCAGCTGATTATTTTGCAGTCGGTAAAAGGACAAGTACTTACCTGACAATAAGGTAGGAACAGAATAAAGTGGAACAGTTAAAGCTTCTAAGGTCCTGTGTACATTAGTGAAACTTTTAGAAATTTAAGCTTATGGCCAGGAAGATTCTCTGATTTGTTTGAGGCTCTTCGTGGTCCTTGAAACGCAAACAAACGGTTTCATTTTCTCTTTGGGAAAGTAAAGGAAACAAAGCAAAACTAAGTTTTTAGCTGTAGTTATACTGTGCTTGTCATCGTGTAATGTTTTGTTTTATTTTCTTTATTTTGATTTTTGGGATCTATGTATTTCGGAAATTTTTTTTAGAGGATTGCTCTGTTTTGTTTCTTTTTTCCCAAGTGTTTATGTGGCTCAGTACGAAGAATATTGTCACTCGCTTATCGATCATCTTTATAAAGTAAAGCTCAGTCACTGGGACATGTAAGTCGCTTTATGATGAATAAAATTGTTCTTTGTATATTGGCCACACATACGTTGGCTCCAGGTCAAGTTAAACACAGTACGAATAAACAAAATGTAAAAGACCAAGGTCTAAAACAAATTTAAAGTAAATGATGTAAAGGAGGAATTCTACGCTGGCCGTGTTGAACGAAGGCGCTCCCTCAAAACTTTATTATTTTTTATTAAAACTTTCGGTCGCCCTTGGCGCTTTTAACTTTTTTAATTAAATGGGTTATTTTGAGTATCGATTGTTACAAAGTCTTGTGTTCATTGGTGGCTCTAAACGTAACCCATATTTTAATTCCTTGTGATGTTTAAGTGACAACTCAGTCATAAACGACACAGAAAAAATTAATTGGCAAATACTTTACTGTTGAGCTTCAGTAGGTAAAGTATTCAGAACACCAGAGCGGGAAGTAATGTTTCATTATGTGATTCACGTCCTGGTTGCTTATGAAAAGCTTTCCCAGCTGACAATTTTAAGAAATACTGTACAAGAACAAATAAACTCCTCAAAGTAGCATCTTATAAACCTAAGATATGAGTTTAAGATCAAGACAAGACACCGATTCAGGTGGTATTTCGAATCTTGACAACCTTGAGTCGAAACTTGGTTTGACAGTGACAAGTATTGCAAACTATTACGTGTATCCGAATGACGTGATTACAACCTAAAGTCTGCCCTGGAATTTAATTTATAAAGTTTAAAATCCGACAATTCAATGTTACCTGTTTTATTTATTCTGGTATGTATGAATTGTATTTATTTATAGTGCGATAAGAGAGCTGGTATCCAAAGCATTATTTAACTTGACTGTGCGTGATCCATTCTACATGGCAAATCAAGGTCTGGCTGAGGCAGAAAATATATGTAACGTTAAGTCTCTAAAACTTTGCGAAGAAACGATATTGAGATCTGTTTAGCATTCTGGACCTGTGATACGAAACCGGGATAACTTGCCAGGCACTGATTAAAAGTATAGAAAAATCCAAGCAATGATTAAAATCATACATAAATATATAGAATTATTAAAAAAAAGAATGCTTCGTCGGCGGTTTTTAACATTTTCGGCGGTTTTTATCCTTTTGTTTTTTTTCCATATGTCTTATCTTGTAAGTAATTCCTGTTTGATGAAGATCGCTGTTCATGCTTTGAACTACCGAACTTAATCTAAATTTTGCGTAAGTTGCGTTTTACTCATAAAAGTTTAGGTCGTTGGTTAAATAGATAGATGGTGGAATGCATTAGCTCGATAAGATACCGGAGTTTCGTACAAGTGACCGCAGGGTTCCAAACAAATAGACAGACAGGAACGAGAGCAGGAAGGCCCACAGACGGACACGCAGGTGGATAGGCTGAGAGATAGATGGACAAACAGTGAGACAGACAGATGGACTACGAGACAGATGGACAGACAGGTCGACAGACAGACAGACAGACAGAATGGCCGGTGAACAGATAGACGGACTAACAAACAGGCCGGTAGATAGACAAGCCTACAGTCACTTAGACGGACAGTCCCAAGGAAAGATAAACGGACAGATAAACTTAAAGACCTTTTTCGAAAATAGCCACAGATTTATTATTTCTTATATAGTGTAGACTGGTCTTCAGGGCCTCATTTTGGAGTAAAAGATTGTGTCCTTTTTTAATTTCGCTCACGATAATGAGGTTGTGAAAACCAATTTACATGCAGGTTTAAGTAATCATAAATCAGTCACTATTTTTTTATTGAGATTTATGGATAGGTTATAAGATAGTAATTATGTAAAGGTGAGCTCACTTAATCTCCACAATTCACGGTGGTCAATGACTTATGTTTGTTCGTCTATTATTGCTGTATTTCTAGTTCTACCTGCCATCCTCCCACTCACAGTAGGCCTAGACCTCAACACCAGACATGGTAGCATTTTATGTGCAGCTGAAATAACTCATGCATTATATTGTTATGCTGATACTAGCAAGAGGTTAGTAAAATTGAGAACATGGTTGTGTTATTAATTTGTTTCACTGCAGGAAATTCAAACATTTAATCATAGATATCATTTACTTATATCTCGTTGTTAGAAATGTCAATGTTTTACATTTATTTATAATAAAATTGGTAATTTTTCTGATTTTGATAGAATTATTCTCGCTTTAAATTTGTGGAGTGTTTTGTATCTAATTTTTTGTTTTGCATTAGGAGTTTCGTTGACATACTGGGCTCGTCGTGTGTAGAATATCTGGAACAGATTGTGCCAAAGGTGACAGAAATATTGGACTTGTTTTGATTTTTTCATTTTATAATTATCGAATTCAGTAGAAATCGTTACAATCTTTTCTTGCTGTACATTTAAACCAAAACGAGATTACTTCAAAAACAATGACAATTCAGTTCGCTTTCCGGAGTCTTATTCTTACTTTCCTTGTTTCAGCTTAGGGAATAATTCAGTTAAATTTCGTGTCACCGTTCCCGCCCGCTGTTTCACACAAAATTTAAAAGATAATTTTGTATCTCTTTAATATCACTGTAAGTTTATACTGCTTACATTCCATTATTCTATATAATATCCAGCTCGTTCATGCTATTCCCATCAGTACTATTTGTAGAAACATATACTTCGTGTGTTCTCGTGGCTTACATTTCTTCTTTTGCTTTTGATTCAGCTCACAGAAGCAAAATTGTTTAGGTAAGAAATACCCGTGTTAAAGTCTTTTTCATAAAATTCCTAGTGTAACTTTAATGCTGTTCCGATTTTGCAGAGGACTAGGAGGAGAACTGATGAGACCTGCAGGCAAGTGTTGAGATGGTTTTTTAAGAGATTTTCTTCCAAAAACTCTCAAAACAAGTTTGTAAATAGGCAGCTTATTCCATTCTGTTGCTTCCAATTGTTCATAAACTTTTCGAGTTTTTTTGCATCACAACCAGCATTGTGTATTGAAATCGTACAGTTGCTTTGTCTTCTATAGTTTGCCATTTGATTGAAAAGCTGTCTATATCCAGATTGCCATGCCGTGGAGAAAGAACTATAGGTGAGGGCCGAACAAAGAATTTTGTTGTGACCATATTTTTGTCGCATGTTTTTTATGGTGGAAATTGATGCAAACCTTTCTCATTGTTAGAAATCTGGCAACAAACAATTGATGACAATCTAAACCATCAACAAAGAGCAATACAGGTTGGCTGGTATTTTGTGCATGTGAATTCTTTAGCAAAGGAAGGTGTCTGTTGTAATATTTTAATATGGTTATGTTTCTAGGAAAAAGCAGTTTGTGCCCTACGTGCCTTTACGTGCTGTTATTATCAAGCATTAGATGGGAAAGTTTTTCCTGATATTCGAGGTAGTAGTGGTATTTGTACTTGGTGGTAATAGCAGCGATTATTACGATTCTATATTTGTATATTACCATCGTAATCATTAAATTTATTTGCATAGTATTGACAACGCAAATAAATGTGATGGTGATGGTGACTATGATGATAATGATGGTGGTGGTGAAAGGGATGATGGAGAACATAATCATTATGGTCGTGGGTCATTGCGATGGTGGTGATGATGAAGATAATAATGATAACGATGATAGTCATGGTAATGATGGTAATACTGAATGTAATGGTGATGATTATAGGCGTCATGGTGATCACTGGTGATGATGGTGATGCGATGCTTATGGTAGGAATGGTGATGTTAGTGTAATGATTACATTTATCTGTATGGTGATGTTCCAGTCATGGTGATGGTGCTATGGTTATAGTGATCTGTAGGTACTTATTGTGATGTGGTAGTGATCAAGATGTTAACGATCCTGGTGATATTAGGGGTCATGGTTAGTGTAATGTACTGGTGTTGGTGTTCAGATAATAACGTGCTGTTGATGGTTTAATGATGTGATGGTTATGTCATGCACTTCCTTGGTATAATTTTATGATTATGATGGAGACAATGAAGAATAGTATGTCGTAGACTATTGTATAGTAACAAAATGTTCATTTTGTACTTTAAATTAGAAAAAGTAATCGATAAATACGTTGAACAACTAAAGAACTCATCGGAAACGTCAAGGTACGTTTTTACATTCCATTTCATGCAGTGTGTTTTACTTTTCTGTGGTAATGAAAGCGATATTACTCATTTTAAGATTGAATCAATCACATCTGTTTTGATCATTGATTTAATTTAGGGAAGGATTTGCCCTTGCCTTGGGAGCTTTACCAAAATTTATACTGCAAGGAAACCTGGAAAAGGTAATCACCTCAAATTCAGTCCCTTGGATTTTTGTTTTCCTTTTGGTTTTAAAACCGGCGACAGAAGTGAATAGGTGAACGACACACAAGGCCTATGACAATTTGGTTGATTGCTTGATCCTTACGAGATAAGATCTTTACATTTTGTGCTAGATTCAAGCGCGTAAAGTTTGAGTGCATTTATATTGGATAAGCTTTTATTTTGCTCTACTTCACAGGTCATTAGTAGTCTTCTTCAGGTCACAATAATACCAGAAACAGATTCTGGGAAGTTTGCGCAATCTAGGGCAGACGCGTTGGACTCAATTGCTAAGTAAGTTATGACATATATGATGATAATGATGTGATCATGATGTGACCATGATCATGGTGATGATGGTGATGATGAAGATGAAGATAATGATATTGATAATGATCATGGTGATGAGGATGATGAAAAGGATGATAACGAAGGTGATTATGATGAAAAATTACCCGAAAATACTCATATATCCACAGATAATTTTCACGAGAACGTTTATAATTTAAAAAAAAAAATCACAACACATGAGTAATCGGGACTTAAAACTTTCATGCCAAATGGGATAAGAGCCAGGAAAGTTAATCATTAGCCATTAATTCTTTTTTTTCAGTATAACTGTGACAGTAGGCCTACAAAAGGATGGAGTTAGTAATTCGGTTATCAACGAGCCAACTCTTGTTAAGCTATATCAATCATGTTTCGAGGCAATGAATGATTACACTACCGACAGTAGAGGAGATGTTGGAGCTTGGTGAGTATTTTTGGAGATAATAAGGGAAATTTCTTGCTTTATCTTAGCTATAACCTTTATGTTTTGTCTGTTTTTTCTTTTTTAACTAGGGTGCGAGAAGCAAGCATGTCATGTCTTTTAAAGCTGACAATGTTAGTGGCTGAGGTTGAACCTGTTCTACTTCGAGCTGAACTGTAAGTAAAAATATACGTTTTCCTCATTACCTGCTAACTCTCTCTTTCTGGTTCTCAGCACTTTGTCATACTCTGAATAGCTTTTTATATGCATGGAAATTATCTTAATAGTAATTAAATTAAATTTAAAATTAAATATACTAATTTATTAATTAAACCTAGAATTGTCAATTACCAAGTTTAAAAGAAATTTACTGAAGCAACCATCCGAAAATTTTATATTTGCAGTGGGGCCGATTGACGGTGCTGTCGTGATAGAATAACGATCGCTATCTACGCTTGTGTGCCCAGCCACATTTAGCAACCAGTCTCCTATTAACAATTACCCTAAGGAGCCTCCTTAAATGTTTTACACGTTTTTAGGTGCCATCAAATGATCTGTTGTCTTCTCAAACAAGCAAGTGAAAAAATTGATCGGACGAGATCGCACGCGGGTGAAATAGTCTTAAAACTTATTCACAAGGAAAAGTAAGACTGAAATACTCGTTTTGATAAATAAGCAAAATCTTTCTTGAACATGATATCAATTTATTTTATGTTAATTCCTGGATTCTTGTGTTTGACGTGTAGTCCCATAATTCCAAACATACCAAACCATGGCAGGCTTCTTGAAATCTTCCCAAGGTATATATTATTGTAATAATTAAACCTTAGCTGCTTCTTCATTTTCACCGTATTCTTCTTACTTCTATAGGTGATTAACTTTAAATAAAATATGAAACATATGTTTGTTTGAAAAACTGATAAACTCTCATTTGCTTCTCCAGCAATTCTGTAAAATGATGGGTTAAAGTACCAACTTTAAAATCTATTTTGCTTCGGGGCCATTCATACTATACTGTAGATTATTATGTATAGTTACAGCAGGTGAAGATACTTGCCAACTGTTCAAACCTCTGCCATTTTTAAATTTTTGTTGTCTTATGTCTTAATAGAACTGACTGTAAAAACTTGAACTGGAGTGCCCCAGCTGATTGTTTCCCAAGAATTTCTCAGTTATTGGAACTGCCTTGCTACCAATACGCAGTTCTGAGTGGTCTTGTTATCAGCGCTGGTGGTCTTACAGAATCATTGGTAATTAAATGTAATCAGACTCTTCATGCACTGACAACAAGTACAAAAATGAGTTGGAGTTTTTAAATTTGAACAACTGCGAATGTCCATACTTTGGCGATTTTTTGTATTATTTCCACTTTTCCTTCGAATAAACGTAAATTTAACGTTTTGGTATCCATTGAAGTTAGCCTAATTATTTATTCTTAGTTCTAACGTTGTGTTTATTTCATTCTCCTTATTTCCATTCAGATCCGCCAGTCGGGACTTTCATTAGTAAACTTTTTAAACAACATTTCAGCAAGGTACTAATGCATATAGTTAAACAATTTTAAGTTTTTCATTTTCGTGAAGAACTAACCGAATGTTTCTTCTTCATCACTTTCAGAGGTGAATCTTTAACAGAGTTTGCCGACAACTTAGTGAAGCTATTCCGAGAGTCTCAAAAGAATGACCGGTAAGTGAAGCAAACTTATACGAGCAAACTCAATCTACAGAACGTAGAGAGTGTAGGTGTTTGCAAGCTTGGATATAAACAACGAAAGGCTC
>JBAHVQ010000482.1:793373-806817 GCA_036872915.1 Nanipora kamurai | reverse complement strand
GGATATAAACAACGAAAGGCTCGTTCTTCAAGCTTTATGAAAACTCAGAAAAGTTGTGAGTTCCCCAACGGGAACTCGGGTACAACTTTCCTGAGTTTTCATAAAGCTTGAAGAACGAGCCTTTCGTTGAAGCAAACTTACGTAGTCTGTTCCTTTATGCTTTTAAATACATCTTAATCAAACCTATTACTGCTTTATAGGACTTTCTGAAAAGATTCAAGTTGGGTTCGGTCAGTTTTCTTGATTTTGTTCCCATACAGTTTTTTCACAAACACTAAAAATATCGACCGCCTGTCTGGAGATCTCTTCTTCGTGTGGTTAATTGCTTCTCGTCCTCTTTTTCCCGGTTCTTTGTCTGTAACTGCGGGACAGCTCCAATATGAAATCGTTTCGCTAACATGTGAGATGAATTGTATTTCTCATTTTCTCTGTCCTGCCTCCAAGATGAAATTAAATCTTTTTACCCAAGTTCGTACTGACTATTTCTTCATAAAAAGCTACAAACCGACATTTGTAAATTTCTTCAGTTTTTAAAATTTAATTACAAGAAACCAAACGTTTTCAACTATATACACTAGTAATCATCAGGGTCAAAAACGTTAGGTCTCTTTCATCATTATATATAGTTTTATAGATGTAGTTTTTAGCTTCATATCAAGAAAAAAAAATTCTATTAGAGAAACAGAGATAAATGCAGTCCTGTGTTTGAACTCCTTCCCGCCGGAATCACACTTTCTTATTGTTCTACACAAGCTAACGCCAGATGATTTTGAAAGTAAGACAACACACCAGTTTAACTTGTTTTTAGCGTGTTTTTAGTTTTCTTAGCTAGTTTTCAGCTACATTTGGAAAACTGGACCAACCGTTCATGGCCACATTGAAATGTCCGCATACTTGTCTTATTTTAGGATCATACTACCATTGTTTAACGTTCTGGATCTTCTTCTGTCGAACGGAAGTTTGAGCTTTTTGTCAGAAGAAGGACGGTGAGACAAAAATTGATTTCTATTTCTTTTTTAATGTCGGAAAACTTTCTGGACCTAATTTTTATCTTTTTTTTTAACTTTATTTTAATTTTATCTTAATAGGGAAAGCATTACTGAGACGATTTATGATTTGACAAAACTTGAAATTGTAAGGATACCAGATGCCAGAAAAATTATCACCAGCATTAATGTGTACGTAAAAATGTATAATACCACAAGTCCTTGGTCCGGGGCGAACAAAGTCAGAACAGGGTTAGACACCTATTTACGTCGAACGACCGGGAATACTTTAGTGTTTAGGTTAAAGTTGTGGCTTATGCGTGAGGTCGCGTTTATCTGTATTATATAAAGAGTTATTGAAAAACAACATTCCGTTCTCAGAACTACGCTGTAAATTCTGTCAAAAATTGGTTGGTTGGGGTTTTTATCGCAGTAATATAGGACTGAAGTCAATTGGTCGTGGGGTTGGTCTGGTTGGTCCGCTCTGGAAGGATTTCTTTGAAAGAAAAAGTAATAAAGCAGTCAACTGTTGGGTTAAAATAGCAATGTTATTTCTCTTTCAAAGGTTGTGTGGTTTACTTCAATTTTCTGGAAACACCAGACGAAAGTCGTTGCAATGTTTGTTGATTCTTCTTTGTCATAAATACCCCAGGGTGAGTGAACTGGTATACAATTTAAGTGAGAAAAAAATATTAGAGACTGAAGTACTTAAAATGATATGAAAAGGAACTGTGGAAATTATGGAAGAAAAAAAATAAAGTATATAAATACAAAAAAAAGTAAATACAAAAAAAAAAACAAAAACATCTTATCAACTTGTCATCATGTATTCAATACACTTGACGAGACATATAGGACTCCAGTCTCGGTTTGGCACACTCTACCATGTCCTAATAAAGCTTGGACATAAATATTCGTCCTGCTGAGATTAATTTAACATCTTTTTACACGCAAAAGTCTGACCGAACGCGTCTTCTTAGCATATTTGAACGTGGAACTTTTTACACCTGCAACATCTACGTCAACTTTCCTTGCGCAAGCTGTTAGTTGGTTCACATTTATTGAACAGAATGCAAAATCGGCAAGTTACTTAAAGCATAAACTATTGTTCAGAACGGCTGTAAAATAGATAGCTTTAGACGAAGTCTTTTCCCGGTTACCATCCTTGTCTTTTGTACTGCAAAACCATCCTTGTAAGTGAGAAAAAGCATTTTCAGAAACGTGAAAAAGTAAAAAGGTACTAAAACGTGGTAAAATGCAGCAGGATGTGATAAAAATAGATGGAATGAAATGGGATGTGGTGAAATGGATGGAAAAGATTAAAAACGTAAAACGAAATGGGATGTCTTATTCCCTTGTGTTTATTTCTTTTTTATAAAATTGAAAAGATCCCAAGGCAGGACTAAATTGAATTGCACAGAATGGTTTAAAACATAAAGTGGTAGTGAGTTGAATTAAATGGCATGACATAAAAATTACAAAATAGAATAAATGTGTGTATTACAAGAAAGATTGAAACAAAAATAGTGAATTGGAATGGACAAGTAGAATCAAGCTAAATAAGTTGAGGACAGAAGGGCGGATGAGAGAGCAAACAGACACAGACACTTATACAACTGGATAGGGAAGTGGCAAGGCAGGCAGACATCGATAATAGAAGAGTAACACAAATGTTTTACATCTGTGCCCAGTAAAGTCTTGACATGCATGTTTCCCACACTTGAAAACTTACTTTCATTATTTTAATATAGACTTCAGGCATGCATTTATGCAGACAGACACACAGGTAGATAACCAAGTTTCAGCAGTTTCCCAACTCTTTTGGTTTTCTTCAACACTGCTGTCACAACACTTTATAACACATGAAGACAGACAGACAGACATCCACAGACAGGCAGGCAGGTAGATGGACATAATCATTAACACTATATTTGCACCCTCATAATTTGTTTTAGGTCAGAAAATCTACAGCTGACTCACTTTATACCACTCTGATCACCTATGATGATATTGTGAGTGAGGACAGCCTGGAAGAAGTTTTGAATATTTTAAGTGAAACTTTGTGGTAAGACTAATTATTTTTGAAATGCTATCATCAAAACAATTCTGTGAATTGAGTGAATCATTCTGTGAATTGTGCTACAGGGAGGAAGATGTTCAAAATATTCGTCCACAAAGAAATATGCTGTGTGATTTGTTTGGAGTCCCAAAACCAGTTTTAAAGGTATTAGATTTCAGTGTAAAATTTCATTGCAAGTGGCTATTGACAAGTCTATTATTGGGGAATTCGATATAATGGATGGTGGTAGATGCTGGAAGCTTAGCTGCTATTGTTGTCCAGAAGTCACCTAAATTATGAAGAACATTGTGTAATTAATTTTATCTGCTTTCATACAATTTTGTTTTTTGGTAGCTAAAGTAAGCAATTTTGAAGGTTTGATTTAGAAAATTTTCCATCAGGATGTATGCCTTCCCAGCTCCCAAAACTTTTGCTTCCCTTCAATGACATTTTGTTCCTTCATTCATCAATATCCCTTACACAAGTCATTGCATGCAGTGAACACCAGGAAAACTGATGGTGCAGAAGTCATTTTAAGAGTTACTTATGACTTACATTTCTGCAGAATATTTCTAAACCAAAACCTGGAAACCCAACTGTATCAGAATCTTTTAGTAGTTATAAAGGTACGTTCTATCTTAATTGATTTAAAACTTTAATATAAGTTACATCCAATTCATTAATAATTCATAAAGGAAAAACAAGAAAATGAATGTTTAATCAATATTGTAAATATGGATACAGCATAGTCCAAATTTACATGCACCTTTTATATTGAATTTCTTGGTTCAAATGCTTTGTATCCCTAAAATAGTTTGGAAATATAAACATTCAGATGGATTCATTGGATAAGTAATTTACAATACTTGTGTCCAAACTGTATTGGGGATTTACTACAGGTTGCCTTGTAAATCCCCATAGAGTTCAACTGCTCACATTCTGAATAATACTTACACAGTAAAATTAATTCAACATGCATTTCAACTGAATGAAGTTAACTTGAAAAAGTGTGTTTCTGTGACAATTGTTAGACTAGCAAATGTTTTTATTTTATTTTCAGATCTTGTGACTCGCCCAGACTATTGAAACTGTAGAAAAAGCACCAAAATATCTACATTACATTTTGTATCATATCTATAAATAAATTTTAAGTTGCAATGACTCTACCCTGATGTGTAAAACTTATATTGACATATATGTGCCATAAATTAAACCAAACTTTAAAATTAACATTATCTTTAATAATCCTTAAATTACATGTGATATTCTTGATTACTTTTCCATGCCATTGTATTTCCTTCTGAAAGTGCTTCATATGCCATTTGGTAGATTTCACTGGGAGTATACCCCACTACAGTCGTTCCTTTTACATCAACGCCATATTCTGCAGCCAGGGCCTTTATTCTTTCCTTGATCTCATTTGGTGAAGTGTAGTGATAAACTGCACTGACTGGGATTTCCTTGTTTTGGTCCTATGGGAAAAAAAGCCTTTTACCTGTGAAGAGTTAATCATTCCTGTTGGTCTCCTTAACTCTTGTGAATAAAATTTTTTGACCAAAGCCAAGATAAAGTTATAGGGTGGAGCTTCAGGGGTGAATGGGTGACTGAATTTCATGGTAACAACATTAATTGATAAAGAAGAAAAAAACAAAAACTTGCCTTAGAAAGGCATTATTCATTAATATGAATGAATTAAGCTACTTAACCTGTTAATTCCAACACTCATCCCTACAATTGTCTGGTGCTAGCCAGAGCAAAAATGTGCCTTGCTCCCTTAATGGGTTAAATAAGGATATACGGTATTTCCCTCAGCTGATTTTTATATGTATACATTATGAGGGGTGAGGCAATGATATCAAATGTGTTCCCATGTTTCACGCAGACTAATTAGGGCCTAATTGCTTAAAACATCAAACTTCCTACTCAAAGTTTTGGCAGTTCCCTACATTGGGGCTGAGGAGACATTGAACAACCTAGAAGATTTCCCTTCACTTTCTACTGTTCTTCTGTGTTGTGTAACTTATCTTTACAAAAACAAAATTAATGAAATGCCCCCAGAAAGAATTAAATGCATAGAAAAAACTAAAGGAGAGGAGTTCAATTTTATTTTTTGTCAAAACAAAACTTGGTATTCTTCATAACAAGTGGGTATTTATTGATTCCCTAGAAGTGGCAACTCACCTTGTGCACCATATTTGTATAAGATTCAACATTACAAGCAATCTCTATGCAACCCTCATGTTCAAATGCCATTGCTTGTATTCCAGGTAGACCTCCTGAAGTTGAACCACGTATCTTTTTGGCTATTTCTCTTCCCAATACAGTATCATCTGTTGCAATAGAGACATTACAGTTCATGACATATGGACCAGCACCAACACCAGTGCAGCCATACCTGGAGCTAGGCATCACTCCTAAATCAAAATTTATACCATTGTAGCTCATGCCATATCTTCCTTCATACCAGCCAACTTCCTTTCGTCTTTCAACCAATCCCCTTTGTTTTGGATGGTCAGCAGTGCCAAAAAAGAACACACTAGTTCCAGGGATTTCTCCTGTAATCTGTTTCCCTATATCTCTTGCAATTTGACCACACTGGCTGAGGGTTACTGAGGGTGAAATGGGGTAAACTGGAACAAGGTCTACTGCTCCTAGTCGTGGATGACCTCCTTGGTGATTCCTCAAGTCTATTACCTGATAAGCAACTTTGCATGCATTTGTGACACAAGATGCCAGATCCTGTACTTGTGCAGCAATGGTTATCACTGACCGGTTGTAGTCATGATCTGAAAAGATATTCAACACTGTCGAAGAACATTTCAGTTTACTATTCCAAGGAATGGTCATGTTGCCAGCAGCTTTGGCTATCCTCTCAACAACTGTTTGGTTCCTTGCTTCAGAAATATTCAGCATGCATACTGTCAGCCGTGAGTAGTGGGAGGTCATTTATTCTCGTGCCTTGGTAAACGGTGAGCAACCGTACTACCTGGCATTCCCAGTTAAGGTAACGTCCCCCTGAAGGAAAGACAGCGGATCTTTTTTTGGTAACTTTAAGTAAGCGCAGGAGGTGTATAACTATAAGAGCATAGCGAGCATCTTTGAGCACACGATCAGTCGAGTCAGTGGGTTTATAATTGTTATTGTCAAGCGCAATTTTTTTACAGTCTTTTCAAACTTGAGACTTCGGCACGTGTTGAGTATCCACCTTTTTAATTCAGAGCATCAGTTCATATTTTAAGTCATGAACTATGACACTGATCCGTGTTCGTCTTTGTTTTGACCGATCTCTATCGAAGACGCTCAGGCAGTGCTGGATGTTGGTGGATACGTCCTCTTGTAAACTCGTCCATGACCTGGAGTACTTGATCTTGAAGAAATTTTTCCGGGATGGGCATATTATTTTGAACCTGTATCTTGATGAGTTCCTTCTACCATCTCAGGAAAAAATTGAAGTTATTCGGGACAACGATATTATAAGGCAAGTGTAAGATCAAATCGTTGTGTTTTGAAAGATTGCTACTGTAGATCAATACCGATTTAATATTTTGATTAAAAAAACTAGAATTAATTATACTATAATTAATAAAAAAGGTGGAATTCTGAAATTTTTGTTCTCGACTTTACCAGAATTTCGAGTCACTTTATTATGTAAGAGTTAAATCAGTGAACTGGAACTTACAAAAATTATAGACTAAATTTAATCCAAGATTAACCCACCCTAATCTTCTGAATTCTTTCAATTTTCTGAACTGCTGGGGTCCATGGTGGAAAGTTTGTCCGCAGAAGGGCTGAGTACAACCTACAGCTACTACTCACGTAACCCAAAGTCAAAAATTGTACAGAAGACAGACAAATTCAAAATTTTGCACTACAAACAAAGAATTTAATGTTTTCTACCCCATATGCTTCCACAAGCTATATTTCTGTATTATTATACTTTTTGGAGACCATGGACATCATCTTTATATCACCTCTTGTACTACATTATGTGTACTATAAATAAGGCTCCACTGGTTGAGTATAAAACTTTTAAAATTCAACATAAGATGAGTAAAAGATATATAATGTTACAATATAAAATAACTTGAGTTTCACACTTGAAACAACCATCTAGATATGAAAGGATATATGGAGATCTATAATTGATGGCAAAAAATTCCATTCTGTCTTGGTATCTATAAACAATTATATATGAATACACTGTATAAGTATGAATATATCTATGTCAGTATTGTTCTGTTCATGTTTTTTGTTTTCTTGAAATAGAGTTGAAGAAGATAAAAACCAGAAGTCAAGAAAGTTCCAATCAAGTAAACTTACTAATGAGGGCAAGGATAAGAAAGCAATGTGAGGCATTATTATTTGAATATAGCTTTTTTAGTTCATTTAAGCAATAGAATAGCATATAGTCCTGTGGAATGGAGTGCTTTATTAGCAAAGTTTAGCTTTTAGGATTAGAAAAGGAATAAGTAAGTGACTGATACCGAATGCTAAACACTAATGTGATTTATGTGGAAGCTTGGTATATATAAGACAACCAACAAATGCACATCAGGCTTGCAACCTCAGAAAAATAATTTCTGAGTGCTAGATGGGAATTCAACCTGCAACCTTCTGATAACCCCCACAACATTCTGATGACTGGTGATCAGAAGTTTGTGGCTTTGATTCCTATGTAAGGCTCAGAAATCATTTTCCTGAGTTTATAAGCTTGATGAACATTTCTTGGTAATCTAAGTGATTTATCCCATTCAATTTCAAGGCTAAAAAGAAAACCAGAAGAGCTTGATGATTCTAACAGGAGAAACAAGAAGATGAAGCATTCACCTAGCATGAACGAACAGGGGCAAAAAAATGTGGTGTTGGAGAAGCAGTTAAAACATTTAAAACGGCCAGAATTTGCTGTTACTAAAACGTCAATAAATATAGTCAAAAGCAAAACCAAATGCCAAAAAGCTGCAGATCTTCTAAACCAAATATCAAAAGAGAATGCAAACTTTAGGAAAGCTTCTGGGGACAAAATAACAGATGACAGGAGTGCACAGAGGAAAACAAAACAAACTAAATCAATAAAAGACAAGTCAAAATCAAATCCACTGGAATGTGTTTTGGTAAATCATAATTCAAAACGAGGTAACAAACAAGGTAACCTCCCTTTAGTGGAAGAAGTATCAAAGCATGGATTAATGTCATCTAAACCATCAAAGTTAGAAAGTGGAAATATAAGAAACAAAAAAATTAGTAAAGGTGTTCATGTCATAGATAGAGGTCATGAGTGTGAAGGAACTACATCTAAAAATAAACAAGAGAAAAAGACAGTTGATCAAAATAAAAAGACTTCAGCTGTTCTATGTTCAAAAGAGCCTTCAACTTCATCATCAACAACATCAACAACTTCTTCATCTAGTTTATCCTCATCATCCAGTGATGATGAGTGTAATGCTGGTATTGTGCAGAAAAATAAATTCAATAGATTGACTGGCAATAAGGTGAACAAACCTGGGAAAGGATTAAAACCCAGTATTGCCAGTCAGGATAAAAATGTAATGCCAAAGAGAAATCAACAGGTTGGTAAGTGGCTCTGTCATTAGATCCTAAGAATATTGAATGAAATGATGTCATAGTTTAGTGCTGTAATTTAAAAAAAAAACTGGCCAGAATTGAGAGCATAATAGTAAAATAAGTGTATATGCTTAGAAATAGACTTGAACAATCACAACAGTTACCAAACTACTGAACTACAACAATTGCAACTAAATGGAAGTTAGCCTTTAAAATAAGTACTGAATAAGGATTGTTACATATATTATTATTGTAAATGTTTCAGCCACTGAAACAGATGATTAGCATTATAGTGTAAACTAGCATTAAGGAAATTTTCTGGTGTAATTTTCAATACTACAGGAAAGATCTCTACTATTATAATTTTTTAGACAGTTATCTGTCAAAGCAAAGTAACCATATAAGATTTGATAATGACAGTGGAGATGAGAACATTGCAACTAATGTGGAATTGATACCTTGTCCTAGTGCTTCAGCAATAACCAATACCAGGGATATTGATAGGACACCAAAGTTATCTCCAATTCAGTCAAATATAGAAAATGCAACAGCCGCTCAAAATATCCATAGTGGACATCCGGTTAAAGAAATGATAAAGAAAGGAAGGCAAAGAGTGGATGATTTACTAAAGGATATTTATACAAACAAAAGTGTTGTAATGGAAAGTACAAGAGTGGAAAAAGGACCACAGGTGAGAGGCTGGATTACACTACCCTCTTCTTATTACTTATTTTCACTTTATTAATCAAATAGTTGATACAATATCATGAAACAAGCTGTGAAATGAAGGTGTTGGAGCTTTAAAACTGTAACTTAGAATTGCCAACATTTGGTTTCTATTGCTGGTAGTTTAAAAGCATAGGCCTAAGGCTGGTGCTATGAAGCCAGGATATACTGTATTATCAAGCATGTAAGTTCAAGACTCCTAGTCATTGAGCAGTACCATGTTTTTAATGACCAAACAAAATTTAAATGCATAATAGGTTTATCTGGAAGATAACTTGCAGTTCACAAGGATAGAATTTAAATTTCGTTGTTCATAGCATGGTTAACATCATTAATTTACTCACTGCAGAAATTGAAATATGATAGTTATTATTGTTAAATATTATTTACTACACATAGTCAGAAAAATTGTTCATAATGATTTCAATTGTTATAGGAACCATGTCTTACTCCTGACCATCGTTCAGAAAGAGATTTTTCTAAATATCAGTTGCTGCGTGGACCTCCTAGAGTTGGTGAAACAGTAGCCTATAAGGTACTACTTTTAACTATAGGTAAATCAAACTAAAATTAGCAGTTTTAGAATTCTTCAGGTATATGAAGATACAATACAAAAGCAATTCTATTTTGTGTGATTAAACAATGTACTGTATCATAGATACAGTGTTATTCTCCCTTTTGCTGTTTAAACTACCTAAAATTTGCATACAATCCTTTGATGGCCAGAGTATTCCCTTTGACAAGTAAAATCATCTGGTGTTGGCCAGAGTAAAAATACCAGAGTGTGCCTGTTGCTGGCAAAGGGTTAAATAGAATGTTATTATTTCATAATTCTTTGACCCATTAACCTGCAAACCAGCATTAAGTAATTTTACTGTAGCTAAGCCAGAAATTTAATTCATTGCATGGTGATGTTTTGGCTTATTTCAGATTAAATCGCAACACAGTAACCTGAAGCTGACATAATTGCTAAGGGGTTGGATACTTTCAACCTCACTGTAAAGTCAATATTATCAAATATACCCCATCACAGGGAAGATTCATTTAAAATAATATCTAATTTATCTTGTGATAAACAAGAATGATAAACATGCATTATAGTCTTAAATAAGTAGTATTGAGAATTACTCTTGAGTATCTAGCTATAGTTGAGCTTGAATCACCAGATCAAGAGTTTAATGTAGGGGTTCAATGGAAATGTGACTTTACTCTCAGTACCTTGGCGTTCAAATTGTAATTTTTCATACTCATTATTCAGACCATTTGACTGACCTTTCTTCAATAGGTATTAGAGTTGTCACAGTCATACACTCCAGAAATTTCCCAATACAAGGTACAATTTTACTTTGTCTGCATGTTACTCTTTGTTCTGGGTACACACAACTTTGTTAACAAGAAAGGTTTTTTTGCCTAATTATAAACGTTTCTATTATCAAAGATTAATTACAGTATGCCTTCTTGTTTTGTTTAACCAGGAAGGCAAAGTTCTTGAATTTGATCCAGTTACAAATCAGCTGAAATTAAAGTTAACAAAGGAATCTCTTTCAAGATCTAAAGGTATTACATAATAATTCTTTAGTTATCCGGCCAGAATTGTTGATTTGTCTCAAGGATTTGATCCAGAAATTTTCACACAACTTGTAATTTTCTCGTTTCAGATATCAGTTTAGATCAAATTCTTTCTGATACAGTATAATATATAGAGTAGTATGTTGTAATTTCATAACTTTTAATAATTCTTTATATCACCCACTGACTAATTACTTTTCACATGAATTTATACATACCGTTGCTTATAGAATTTGCAAACTTTACTTTTATGTTGTCCCTAGTAGAAATACTTCTCCTCTTTGTGAAACCTAACATTTATGAAGCAATATTTTGCCATGTGCTATAATTTCATGCAAATTTATATAGGTGATGGCCATATTTCCTTTAAATTCGAGCTATTTGATAACGAAGAGGAAAATGAGGACAAAGAGTCAACTCTCCCAGTCGAGCTTCCTGACGAGGTAATTGCGAGTAAATGGCCAATTGAACTTGCTTACTAAGAAGTCTTAGCTGGAAACTGTTTTTTCCTTGTACTGTAATATTGCAGGTTGAGGTGCAGTGGTCGTCAATGATAGAACCGCGGCTTGTCTTGGGACCTGGAATTGTGTGAAAATACTAAGATAACAAGACATCGGAATATTGAAAGTTAAACTACTAAATATGCAGTCGTGATACTGAACCAAAGCTCTTCGTGCATTCGCTCAGGAATTCCATGAAACATGAGTTGCAATAGGAATTGAAATTCAAGACGCTTTTTAATTTTATTATGTACTGTAAAATACTGATGGGCTTCTGCACGCATGTCCACCTGTGTAAACAGATTAATTTTTTTAATGGCGGATCGAATATTCGCCCAGAACTGTATCGAGCTTGTTTTTTCCGTGCATAATGCAAAAGAAGTTTGTTGCGTTGAGAAATGAAAGGAAATAGTCCGCGAAATGCAGTTACCTGCCGGGAACACTGACAGTTCCCAGGGTTCTTTGGTCTCTCGCGCGCGCCATGTTCACCGTCAAAACATTATGTCCTCCACAGATTCGCTCACAGGGACTCTTCAAACTATTACGAATTCTCCCGAAAAAGCAAACCTGTATTCCCAAGTACCAACCGAAAAGCCCTTTCACTACACGTAAGTATGCAAACTATTAAACTTGTCATTTATCCAAAGACTTATTCTCGTTCTGCTTTCACTTCGGTCCAAAGGTACCTGAAAGAGTTTCGAGTCGAGCAGTGTCCACTGTTTCTGCAGCACAAATGCACGCAGCACAGACCGTTTACTTGTTTCCACTGGCATTTCATGAACCAAAGAAGGCGTCGACCGAAGAAGAAACGAGATGGAGTATTTAATTATAATCCAGACGTGTACTGTACTCAGTATGACGAGACAAGTGGAATGTGTCCGTCCGCAGACGAGTAAGTTTAGTTGTAGTCTGTAAAAGTTGAATTCATCGGTGACCGAGCGGTGTTTCATGCCAGAGTAACAGCTAGAAACAGTTGTCGATGTATTCCTAATTGGATGAATCTTAACTTATGTAGATGTCCATATTTGCATCGAGTAGCAGGGGACGTTGAACGACGCTATCACCTACGTTATTACAAGACAGCTATCTGTGTCCACGAGACGGACTCTCGAGGTTTTTGCGTAAAAAATGGGCCTCACTGCGCCTTTGCCCACGGGCCACACGATTTGAGACAACCTGTCTACGATGTTAGAGAACTCCAAGCCATGGAGAGAGATGAAACACCTACAGAACTTGGTTTGCAAACTTCTGAAAGTAAAGTTCAACTAGAGGACCCGCGTTGGCAAGGTTGGTACGAGTAAACCTATATCGTAAACAAATTATATAATGGTCTATTACGCAGAAATTGCTCAGAAAGATTTTGGAAACAGGTGAAACTACGTTTGTCATGCCTCTTTTCACCAATATTTGACTGGAAAAGGAAGTTGGAGGAGCAGTTACTTAAGAGGAAAGAATGTTTGTTGGGAGAATTCCTTTACAACTGGTGATTGCTGAGATCATGAGAAATCCCTGGATGGGGTTTCCATGTTAAGCAATGGTTCCAAAGCTTAAAACACTAAGAAATATGTCGTGAATATGGGTTCATGGTTGATTTTAAATGCCACAGTGAAATCGGAAGTAGGCGGTTATGATTTCTTGTAAAGTGATCAATGAAAAGATACGGTTGTCTTAATTGATTGCATGTCAGTACAAGGTGGCAAGTTTTCGTATTTTCACGCCGTGGGGGAAACATGTACAAAGACAACATGTATATTTAATGAGTGTTTTCCACAATTTTGCCTACAAATTTGTATACTTTCGCGGTTTCGTTTAGGTCAACCAGCCACGTTGACCGAGGTTAGGGAACTAGGTCTAAATATTTAAAGTGCATAATATCTGATTTCAATTTCTTTATTAATAGCAATGTGAGAGATTTAAATAGTCATTAGATTACTTTTAAGTAGTTAAGGCAATGTGTTTAGTTTGAATATTTTGTATGAAGCTAGGAAACCAGTCAAGTTAAGTTAGCCATGATCTTATTTGGTGCTTAGCTGGTAGAGATA
>JBAHVQ010000482.1:768136-778537 GCA_036872915.1 Nanipora kamurai | reverse complement strand
TATAACATAACATTTATAGTACGCGCGTGCTGATTGGCCGAAAAGCGTGTTTCTATAACTGTATAGAAACACGGAAAATGTTTCCTATTTCTTAATTGTTAAATTACATCCATTATGGCCGTCATGATTACATATACAGACAGTCTGAAGTGACAGACTCAGTTTCTCTCCACTGTGAAAGTAGGAATTGGGTTCTCTTAGACAGAGGCCCCCAGCTGTTCCTGTCATTGACCAGTGCATGTATTTCTAATGCAGCTTGATGTGCCATAGTAATATATCTTTATTTTTTGACAGATGCATGTACTTTTGCTAGCTGGTAGCGTACATGCCACATACAGTAGGTTTGTAATTGTAGAAAAATTGTACCAATCCATTATTTGGACATTTCATTGATTTATTCAGTTTAAGGTGTTTAGTTATTTGATTAAACCTGTTAACATGCAGGGGTCAACCCTTAGACAAGTAAAATTCTCTGGCATTCGCCAGAGTAAAATACCGCAGTGCATGCTTGCACATTAATGGATTAAAAATTGAATAGTTTAATTTACTTTCTTTGGAGGTCATGCTCTGGCTCAGTACCATAATGTTTGTGGCCTGGGACTGCTCTGCAGCCTGGGGTTGGGAACCAGTCTGGTGTAAGCAGCTGAATATCTAATGTGGTTGATGACCATCTGCTATAACTGCTACTTCCTATCCCTGTAGTTATCATGTAGGACATTGAAATTTTGTTACTTTAAGACAGAGTGGGTCATTCTAAATAAAATCCAGATCATCCCTACCGAAGAAGTTTGTGCCATCTACTTCTTCATGGTAGAAGACAACATAATTTTCTATTGAAAATCACAGTAAAAAGCATAACTGCATATCAGTTACTGGTGACGTCATGGCAAAAGGTTTCTTTTAAAGATGTAGAATGTTTTTCTTTTTGTCTTAAGTCGCCTGCAGAAACACTTCACATCATCCAGCTACCAGTCCTCCTGACCCTCCATCACCTGAACTTTGCTGTATGAGTGGCTGTGCCAACTGTGTCTGGATAGAGTATGCTAAAGAACTCAAAGATTATTACAAAGATGGCACTCAAGCTCTAGATAAAGCTCTGAAGAAAATTGAAGATCCAAGTTTTCAATTATTCATTAAAATTGAAATTGAGGGTATATTATCTAAATCAAAGAAGTAAAATAAAAATAGTTCCTGGAAGAATAGCTGAAATGTGGTTGCCAGAAATGATTGGCTACTATCTCACTTCGTTGGCATGTTACAGTGTAAATGGTAAGTGAAACCTTCCAGTTTAGTACAAACTTATTGGAAAAAAATTACCGATTCCTTGATTTATGAACTTCTGCTGAGATAAATTATGTAACTGAGAAGAAAATACACCTCTTGAAGTGAGATGCCAATAATGATAATACATAAGCAGCATAAATCTGTAAGATTTTCATGTCTGTTTGATAAAGGTTTTTCAACAGTACTTCATTGCTTTTAACAACACTTTGAGGTGAAGTTGGTGTGGATCATTTTATATGGTACATGTCAGGGCTTTTGGAGGCAGCTAAGGGCCATTTTATTGTTGGGAGTGGTGAACATATTGCTCACCTTTCATTAACCTTTTGCCCAAAATGCCTAATATGATGTCCTCCCCTCTCAGGGAAGGCTGGCCTCTCCATTGGTGGAAAATAAAGAGTAGAGCAGACCAGGGAGTGATCACACACCAGGAAAAACTGATTTTGACTCCTTTTTTAGCTCAAATTTCTTAAGTGCCAAACTTGTCTACCTGCCTTATGGACCTCAACCATATTGGCTTTACCAAAACCAATGATCTGCAGCATAGGGAGAGAAAAACACATGATTTACTTGCAAAACGTCAACAGATTCTTTTGTAGATCAGGGAAATGCAATTGGCTGGAGAACTGAAACCTGGCAAGTTAACCAATCATATTTCACTGATTTCATGGTGTCAATTTCAAAGCCACAAGAATACAAATGGATTTGTTAATGTTTTGGATGTAAATCATGTGTTTTGGTGATATCTGAATTTTTCATTTTGGATATTATGGGAGCATCCCCTATCTAAAATCCTTTAGCAACAATGACTGGAGGACTAGAGTTTTGACTTGGAACTTGCATCTTAATTTATTTTCAGTTCATACTATGCAGAACTGAATTCATAATTCAAGTAATTTGTTTGTAAAAAGCAGCATTCTTTTAGATTAAAAGGCCTCTTTGCAACCTTTCTATAGTCAATGCATCTCTATAACTCAATAGGGAACTAATACTTGTCCTTTTAAATTTAATTTAAAAGTGGGTAGTGCTGCAGTTTACATTTTTAATAACATGTAACATAACATTTTTTTCTGAATTGGAAGGGCTCAAGTTATGTGAGAGTGCTTAGAAGCAAAGATCACTATTTTTTTGTGGAATATAGTTCTAGTCTAATTTTATTTTTATCCAATGGTGACTTGCCATCCAGACTGTCCAAAACACATTGCAAAATACAGTTTCTCAACATCTTGCCCAAGAGACCAATCCAGTGTTACTTCCTTGTTATCAACACTGACAGAAACACGTAGCTTCTTGTGTGATATTTTGTGTGCTTCAAAGGACACTTGTGTACCACGCTTAAAAGGTGGTAACCTGGTTGTCATGTTAATTCCATTCACATGAATAACACCTTTTGAACTTACTCCAACACATTCTGGACCGTGCAACATTTGCTTGTTGTCAATGACACAATGCTGAGTTATCATCCCAATGACATCACTTGCAGATGGTTCACCTGTTTCCTCTACTGTAAATGTCAAGACATTTCCAAGAATGTAGCTCATAGAATGTGAACACAAGACTTTAGAACTTTCAGGGAATACTTTAGTTGCTGTCCGTCTATCATTGCTAAGTTGGTATATAGAAATATTCTTCTCATTCACACAATGTTCCACAGACCACTCTGCAAGAAAGTTGATAATAGGTTACTTTGAGTTAAACTTTGTAACAGATTGATTATATGGATTGTTCTGGCTGAGAAAACTTGGTTACTCTGTGCTGATTTAAGATTTGTGTACTACATGCAGTGAAATCAAAACTTCTGTTAACTTTTAACAATCAGCATTAGTTTACCATCACTATAATTCATACCATGTGGTTCTAGTGAGGTAACTCCATTCTTACAAGCGCTCCATGGCCCCCACTTTTCTTTGTTTCCAGACCTTCCACAGACACGGAATGTGTATGTAATATGTGGCTTGATGTCTGTCACCAGATATGACATTTGTTCTCCTTGATAGATTGTGTTAAATACATCATCAGGGTTGCCCTTGTTGTCTGCTTGGCAATACTGCAGCATGTATTCTTGGGTGCTGCAGCTTTCTTCTGTAAAGGACTCACTCTCCACCAAAGTCTATATGTGGGTTTGTAACAATTTACAAATAATTTATAATACAGTAAACATTGTAAGTTACATAATTCGTGGAAATTTAATGCACCCTATTTACTGGATATCCTCAGTAAACTGGATATTTCAGGCACTGTGTCTCCCAAATTCCCTGAAATTTTGGTACAGCACTTCAAGTTTACCTAATACAATGCTAATAGTTTCTTTCAATGATTTACCATAATGATAAAAAAGTTTTGGGAAATGAACCTGCAACTCTCTGATAACCAGTGAGACCCTCTAATCATCAAGCGAGGAATGGTTTGTCACATGTGCCTCCTATGCAGAGCCAACAGTATAGCAGGGATGTTTTCAAGCATTTTAGTCCACTACCAATAATTTTAGTTCTGTATTTTGATTGGTTATACTTAAGTTAGACTCATGCTGGTAAATAAATCTACATGTAGATCAATCACTGTAACTTAGTTATTAAAATAGTCTAAGGATGTTGCTAGTTAAACAATGAAATGTAAGATTCTCTTGAAATGTGTGATTTGATCGTTAACAGCACTTTTCCTCATATTGTGTGGCACTATTATGCTAGATAGGATTACCCAAATGACAGTTTGGGCATTATTTGAAATTCACATAAACCTTCAGCTCCTTGGCCAGCAATGATATGTCAAGTGTTGAACCATTTGGTGAGTTACTGAGTTAAGATGGCTTACCTCATCCCATTGTACAAGGATTCCTCCAGTTTGTTCAACCAACTCCACAATTTGTAAAGATCCTAACATCCTGACTTCACCTAGACTCTGAGCAGACTCTATGATGTTATCAATTTCAGAATCCTCAAAAGTGACTGAAAGGTTTTGTGCCGCACATGGTATGTCAGGATAACTAGAATATAAAGAATAACTGGTCCCAATTTATTATTACCAAAATAGCCATGTACAAATGGCCCTTACCATATTATTATTTTACTCTGTCCTATGCAAAACAATATTACCTGTCAAAGGGATAGCCCTCAGACAGTGTGTTTATTATGATATGTGAAATACATGCAATAATATTAAATAATATTATATAAAATAAAAGAATCATGGCTTTTGTACATATATTTTATGCAAGGGATTAATATATTTCAAGACAAGGCTTTCTACCTGGATCTTCACATGTTATGGTGATAATTAATATGGAGATTGCAAATAATGTAAAATTGAGGCCATAAATAGTAATCCACTAGTGAGATCCAGTTTTCTTTCAACCATGAGGGTAACTTGTAACCTGGCAGTTAGCAAATGAATCAAAAAAGCTCCCAACATGTAGCAGCAGAATTTTGATGCAATACAAAATTTCCTTTTCCCAGAAGACCTGAAAGCATTACAACAGCAGTTCTCTTTGAAGTTGTTTTTTTTTTTTTTGTTTTTTTTTTTTTCTGGCTGGTTGTGACCAATACATCATGGCAGCCAGAAAAATTCCTTGTGTGAGATATGTTACATTTTTATGAACTGACAGAAAAGCAACTTTACTCAGGCTCTTTAAAATATTTTTAAGTATTATTAAATAAATACCAACAGTAAATTAAATACCGTTTCTCTTGTGGCTGTAACTTTTGACTAATTTCCTTCCTGTTCTTCATAACAAGTTCATCTTCTTCTTCTAATACATTATGACCTGAATTAAAGCCCACCAAATAATTAATTACTTCAGAGGGATGCAAACTTGCATTATTGGTATAGTAACAGTGAGTTGTGTGGCTGATAGACTGCCCTTGTCACACATGGCAAAGCCAAGTGTAATGACATCAGTGAAGGGCCACAAAATGCACTGTATGTATCTCTGAGGTTTAGACTAAGTAAATAAGTGTTTTGTTGTATCCTAAGATGATGAAAGAAAGTGTTGTGGAAACCTTTGAACAGTGTATTAGACAAACTGGGAAGCACAACCTAGCAATCTACTTGTAGTTTGCATATTTTTTGATGGGGTCAAATGAAAGCAATCTTCTCCACATCCATTATATAGACAGACAACTGTAAAAATTTGATACCCCTGTATGAGGACTGTAATCAGTCAATCAGAAAACAAGAAATATACTGTGAGACGTTGACATATGGTACACGCATGTGAAGAGAATTTTCATAGCTACTTGCACTAGTTGGCATACTGGTATTAGATAACCACGAAATTTTCTCTTCACACAAAATAATGTAACCTGAATCTTGTTTTGACTGCGGTCTGTCAACTCTTACCAATGATTAAATCAATACTAAATCCACATTACATTCACCTAAGTGACTGCCTTTCGTTCATAAACAACTCAATAAATAATAAAAATATTTGAGTAACCTTTAATTTGAACTGATCATCTGTACCTTCATTTATCAACATCTTCATTCTTGAAAGATCCCCTTCTATTTGTTGTCGTAAATTCTTCAAAGGTTCCAGATCCTTCTTCTCAATTTCATCAATAGTTGTCAATAGAAACATCATCCTGTTCTCCAGTGCAGCAGTTATCTGATTTTTGACTTCTTCAAAATTGCTTTCAACTACTTTCTTAGCATTTGTACTACTTGTTGTCACACTACCAATAGCACTATTAACATTTTGGAGTTGAGACCTAAAGGTTTACAGTAAAATGAACTTGTCAGTTAATAATGTACTGAGCCCTTTTTACAAGAATGTGAAATGCATAGCTTTCAAAAAACTACTTGTGGTCCAGTAAGGAAGCACCCTAATTATGGTTTTGGGTTGAGCTGTGGGAAGTTGAGGTAGGAAATCAAAAAGTAAGGTGATACTTGTACACCAACTTTTTGTTTGTATTAACTCTCTAACCTTAGAAGCCAGTTTGAGTCAATACTTAACAGTCTGACTGACTTGTACTCAAGTTAAACAATTTCTAACTATATAAACAGCAAAAACTACAAGAAATTCCATTACATTGTTTAATACCAATTATGTAATTTGCTTCTCTATTAATGAAGTAAAATGTTTCAAGTAACATGCTGGTGACTACAGCAACTTTGGATTTCAGAATTGCTACTGTAAACAACTGTGTTATTCATCTTGGAAATGGTATTTCTAATGAGTTACCTTTGTCCCTTTGGGTCATGTCTAGAAAGCATAGCAACCCACAATACCAATAAAAAGAAAAGTCACAATTGTCTCAACAAATCACAAACAAACAGAATATTATTACCTTAAATGAATGATAGAATCTTCCAATTTTTTAATTGATTCTTTTACACTTTGCCTGAAAACTGTGGATCTGTTGGATTCTTCCATTGTGCTAGCCAATGGCTAGCCAAAACAAAAGAACAGGCTTTAGTAAAAAACTTATTTAAGCCTAATTGATTTACATAATCCATTAAAATTAAAATAATTCGAAAGCCTGCTGTAGAATGCGCGCCAGTATCACCGGAGGGCGCCAGTTGGATATTTATAGACAAACTAGAAGCGCTTCTTTGTAGCTTTAATTAAATTTAATTATTTATAGGAAAGTGCTACCGAGTGGAAAAGCAAACTGCAAAATATTGGTGTGCAACATACAGATCAGCTTTATTCGACATCATAAACTGTCATTTTAATCTTCTAAAAAGTAACTTGGCATTGTAATCATTGAGACCACTCATCTCTTATTGCGAGAGGTGTGGCAAATTAGCGACTTCTTTTTCTAATTAAACGCACGTACGTACAGTTCTTGAAGTTGCTTAGAGGTCATGCGATCAAATGAGAACGAAGACAGCGAACTCAGCTTTGGCAAGATCAAGAACGCCTTGAAATATAAGTTAACGTTACATGCTAATAATACACACAGCTGTCGCCTCACCTTTACCTTCAATATGTCAAGGTGGAATCAGAAATGTGTTTAATACTGAACCAAACCCAGCCACAAGCATTTCCAATCAATTTCAATTTGTGTGTTTGTCTTACAAACACTCCGAGAACTGGGTACGAATTAGGTAATCACGGAAACAGCAAACTGTGATACAGCGGTCCACTTGCAAAATATAAATATCACGGTTTATAGCAATCGATTATCGTAATATCAGTTTTTCCGGGAAGGCAGTTTGTTCGTTCATCATTTTCAGCAAAATGAGCGTTTCTTCGGAGAGAAGAATATTACGTCTGAATGTTTCTTGCAGTTCGCGTGATAAAAAGTTCTTGGTAAATATGACGCCGTCGTTTGTACAGTTTTTGTTTATTTAACTATTAATAGTGATAATTCCTGTTTTCCCCAAATACTTGGCATGTGTCGGCACGTGCATGTATGTGTACATTTGTTTACAAAGCTTCGAGAATCGTCTTTAGTAGTTCAACCATCATTAACCGTCGTTTGAAGTGGCTTTGTTGCACATCTTTTTGCTGTGAGGGACTGTGATTATAGCTAATACACATTTCTGGTCTGGATCAGTCTTGCGTATTTGAAAAGGGAAAGGTGGGGGTCTTAGTTCATATTTCCTTTGGCAAACTTGGACCGAAGTAAATGACATAAACTTTCTAATGCAGCATACCATCTGGGGCAAGTGAGAGGGCATATACATGAATTACAGTACTTGAAATGCTACTTGCGTGAACGAAACGTGGATTACTACTAGCATTGTTACATCAGTAAATTTAAGCTTAAATCAAAACCAGAACTAAAAAGGCTGTAAAGTGCATGACCAACAGCACATTTCAGCCGTCATTTTCTTACAGTCAAATGCAATGATTTAATAACAGTTTTATTTTCAGGTTCTTGGAGAAAAAGACCATAGTATATCTGATTTCATAGCTGCAGTCAACAAAATGTTTGCAAAGTTGTACCCACATGAACCGGCCCTACAAATATCAGGTGTCAAAAATCAGGATGGATTTGACATGTTTTTTGACTACAAGCTTGGTGACCTATTTGAGGACAATGCCTGTCTTGATGTAATTGAATCTGATTTTGGGTTAGTTTATTTCAATTTATTTATTACCAACCTGTTGTAACTATTTTATAACATTAAATGGTTTGAACCTGGGAGAATTGTTAGATGCTTGTGAAAGTTGATCATCTTGAGAAATACTGTTGGTGGAAGTGACTGATGTTTCTGGTTGTCCCAGATACAAATATCAACGAAACTGACATTTGCTCTTCTTTTAACTCTGAAGATGACTACCACTAAGGCTGTCCAAAGAAATCACCAAAGAAATCCACCAACAGTCTTTCTCAAGACTACAGTGACCTAGACAACCAACTTTCACATACATTTTATATCATTGAGATACATAAAGAGAGTTCCAAAATGAAGTTTTTTTTAACTGACAACCTGCATGAAAAATGCTGCAATACAAGTTCAATTTCTAAGAGTAATATAAATTCAATGAAGGTTAAATGTAATGGTGGTCACACTTGTGGACTGGTAGCATACATTAAGTCCAACCATAAATTATAGTTGCATGTCACCCGCAGTAAATGAATTAAATTGTTATCCTATCTTATGTTTCAGTCTCAAACAAGGAGAAGAGTCCGCATCAAGTGGGTTTCATGAAGAACAAGTGAAAAAATCTCATGAAAAAGAATCAATCAACCAATCTGCTGAAAAAGATGTAATTAAATTAAATTCCAAGGATCAGGAAGACAGCTCAACTGGTGGGTATTTGGGTGGATTTTGGAATGAACCAATTGTAAAACCAAGTTTGAGGAAGAGGGTAAAATTGATCATTAGTTCCCAAATCTTCCAACTTCAGTGTTTTAATTTCATATTCTGGGTGTTTAGGGGACCAAAGGGGCTTAGCCCCTATGACCTTTCCTTGGATCTGACCATGAGGTGGTGTCAGAGAAGTATGAGGATGTAACTAAGTTATAGTACAACTGAATGCAAAGTCAAACATTCTACATGCAAAGAAGGATAAAGGACCAATGAACACCTGAATGACCCAGTTCTTGCTACGTTTGCAGGTTAATCAGCAGACAGCTGCAACTTCAGATACTGAAAAGTTTACAGTTAAAAAGATAGGGGTGGGACAAAAATCAAAACTTTGCACCTTAAAACCTTTTAAAGTTGAACCATTAGTTTAAAACACGTTCCTGTTCTTGCATATGATTATGCCATTGGAAAAAAAAAGGTTTGGTATAATAAAGCAAACACTTTACTCTTCATGTTTCAAAAATCTTGAAAGCTTCAAAAACAAAATGTTACATGTATGGGTGACAAATTGCCTTGTGGTATCCTTTTGTACTTAATTGTTTCCAACCTGTACATAAACACTGAGTTGCTACATAATTCAACCCCCCATCCTCCTTCTGATCAAAACTTGGTTTGGCAATATTTTAAGTGGCATTTCCTT
The DNA here is from genome assembly GCA_036872915.1 of Nanipora kamurai. Lineage (NCBI taxonomy): Eukaryota > Metazoa > Cnidaria > Anthozoa > Scleralcyonacea > Helioporidae > Nanipora > Nanipora kamurai. The sequence continues at coordinate 768,858 of JBAHVQ010000482.1, read as the reverse complement.
CTCCAATAAACTAAGTGATTCTTCCCGGCCTATTTGTGTTAGATGTCACCCCAACACAGCAAGAGGAGCCAGTTGAAAAAAAGGTACAGCATACATTGTTTTACATTACCCACTTAAATAATATCATTGGTTAAACATAATGTGTGTGTGTAAGTAGTACCATGCTGTATCTGGATGGTAATATTTAAACCCTGTTACCCCATTAATGCCAGTGTTCAATATGTTGAATCTCAAGAACACAAGAATAAATGAATGAACAAAGAAAAAGAACACATGAAAATAAGGATATTATATAAAATAAGAATTAACTGAAAGTTATAAGATATTGTATAGAGGTGTTGATAGTTCATGCTGATGTTGATAGTTTGGATGATGTACTATAATGCATGGTAATGTATAGTGAAATATGGTTTGTTTGGTCAGGTATGCTGATGTTGGTAATTTACAGTGGTGGTGGTAATGCTGTTGATGTTTATGATGTATTGTGGTCATGGTGACTTATGATTCATGTTTGGTGATCTACAGTGATATAGTGTATATGTGTGGTGATACTGGTGATATGCATGATGATAGTGATGTATGATGGTATTGGCAATGTATGGTGATGTATGGTGATATATAGTGATGTATGGTGATGTAAAGTGATCTTGGTGATGTCAGTGATGTATGGTGATGTCAGTGATGTATGGTGATGTCAGTGATGTATGGTGATGTATGGTGAT
>JBAHVQ010000482.1:741390-758616 GCA_036872915.1 Nanipora kamurai | reverse complement strand
CAACTATAACTTAGCTTTAGTGTGTTTCGGTTAAATATTTTGTGTAGCGGGTGGTTTTTGGGGAAAGATTCATCAATATATCTATATATATATATATCTATATATATATATATACAACCTTAACCTGTGTTTTTTAACGTATTGAGGACGGCGTATTAACTAGTGGACCGACAAAAGCTGTAACGTGTTAGTTGAATTTGACGTCAACTCATTCAACAGAACCCTTTTAGGAATTATGAAGTTTACTGAAAGTCGAAAAACCAACATCAAGTGCAACTTCAATGATCCGCGGTTTCTTTTAAATGATAAAATTCTGGCTGCCTCATGACCACTGTCGTCCTCCTAGCTTGCTGAGGTCGCTCTAGTTTAGCAGGACGACTGAAGTTGTCAGTGAAACTGTCACCTGTAGATATTCAAACGTCGCTGCTCTCTGATTACTGAAATTATATCCTTTTCACCTTTCTTCTGGACTGACGCTGTTGATCGCCAAAAATCGCAGTTTGTGATAAACGAATCGCAATCTGTTTGCAAGAGACGTGCGGGCCAACGGCTAAATGAAAGCATCCTATTTCGTATGGTAAAGAAAGAGAAAGTGAAGAAAAACAGAAATCAAATTTAGTATCCTTTTGATGACTGGCGAACCCCTGCGGCACTCGAAGTTGATAACCACTACAAGCAGAGACCTCTACTTAAAGCTACCCTTGGGTACGTTCTATTAACTAATCAAGGCACGCGATATGAAAATTCCATGAAAAAGCCAGACAAAACTGTCAAATATTTGTCCCAAACATTTCCTCAATCTTTCCTAAGTTTCCCTCACCGAAATATGGGTCGAGTGAGCAAGTCTCCTTTTGGAAACAAATATGTGCCGGGTAGAAAACGAGTTTGGTTATGTAATGTAGATTTTGTGTCAGACAAAACTAGGTCACTCGTGTTTCCAAAACAATCCTTTGAGGTTTGTGAGGTCTAACACTAGACAGCGCCACCATTTACCTCCGTATTTACTGGTAAAGTTCTAATTGACGTTTGTTTACTTGTTTCGTGGTACAAACACGTGTCCTTTGAACGTGCCTTGTGTGACTTTTCGCTGGAAATTCTGTCCTTTCATTCAAGTCGGTCAAAACTTACAACCTAAAATGGAAAGGATAGAGACATCGGTAATGAGACACGCTTTCTATTGTGTTCATAACGGCTGAGTCCATGATGACGGAATCTTGGATTGCTGTAGAGATTTAACGTCCACTTCTATGGTCATCTGGGGTGTGGGGCATTTATAACCCTGCCAATTTGTTATTAGTAACCAGGATTTTCAGATTAATATCTGGAAATTTAGCAAGTTATAGTCTAAACATCATCAACGTGACACAAAACAACGAAACTAAATAGCCAATAGGGATTCGGGTGTGACCTCAGTGACTTCCTCCTTTACGAAATGAGAGAGCTCAAATTTTGGCGGTGATTGACCAAAGCCGTCACGGCAACATCTATCGAACTCTCAGATTTTACGCGATCATGCAATGTAGACAAGAGACGAGTACCTATTTGACCTTGTTAATATTTCACCGAAATTCTCGAAGACTTTCAAAGAAAAAATGCAAATGAAAAGTAAATTAATTACACAAACGAAACATGTTTAATAGCACCCAACCCTCAGGACTCTCATAACCGGAAGAAAACAATCAATAATTTTGCTTCAAAGGAATTAAGATGTTTTCGGACAAGCGAAAGTAACCAAAAGGAATTTGTGGTTTTCAGTTACAATACTTAATACGCAAGCATTTGCAGTCATTTCTCCATATTCTTTGGAGTTATCATTAACGCTTCACGTTTGTGACATACTGGACATACTTTGTTTTATAATTCGCCCATGGCATGTTATCCTAATGGTCTAACTTATCGACTGAGTCAGAAGAACGACTTGTATGATTCCCATATTTTTGCCTGTCAACGTATTTAAATCTACAACATCTATTGATTCTGATTTGTTACACATGTCAGCGAGAGAAACTATTGAAGCTTTAGCCTCTCTAGGCTTGAAACACCTTCAACTTTTTTAAGACCTTACCACATCGTTTCCTCGTGGTAACTATTAAAAGAATCTGTTAGGCAGGAAACAGTTCACATTGAGGAGCCTTTTGTGTTAACATCCCATCAGAGTAGGACAGGTTTTACTCAGAAATGGACAAGTGTAACCTTGATGGTGCGTTCTCCTTACTTGTCATTGCGATCAACTTCCCAGCTGCGACAATCCATCGTATGTTCTCAAAGCGCTGCCACGTTTGGGTCAAGCATACAAAGTCAAATATTGAAAATGCAAATGCACTCCAGATATCTAAAAGCGGATACGTAACGCGTCAGACAAGAAGTGGCCGAGTCACAGGGGGTTTGTCCCCTAGCCAATTATCTTTTTTCTCGATGTGTACAAAACCGTAACACAATACGCTGTCTTTCAGTACCGTTTCCGCCACAAGATTTGGGTATTTTGCACATTCACAGCCCTTTTGGCAGAAGGGTTTAATCAAGTTTGAGAGGAATACTCCCCGACACAGGATGGTTTCGTGTCGATTACTATGGACAAATCTAATGCAAAGGTTATGCAAAACGTGGGAGATTTACCGTCAAACATCGAACGAACTTTATCCAAGCCTGGCGAAGGTTTGAGTCGAACATCAATACAATCAAACAAGGAAAAACCTGAGATAAGTGTTCCTACGAAAGAGAAAGCGCCTGAGTTAAACAACAAACCAAGCTTACGTCCAAGTTATGAAGATTTTATGAAATTGGGCTCTCTATATGGCCCCTTGGCCCCTCAATATATTGAGCAATTGTCAGGTATGAACGCGAGATGTCTCAAGACACATGGCTGGAGTTTGCGGTTGGGTTTTTAATTTGGTTTGCTTAGATTTTCTTTGAATTATTTAAAAGAATTGTGTAGCTTTAAGGACGTGTTTCTGTCTGCCTTGCATAATGTAGATTAGACATTCAGCTGTGGAACGATAGCCATATGTGTTTTGTTCGTATCGCCAGATGTCTGCTTTGACGGAAGCAATCCCCTCAAGATGGGTTCGCCTTAGCTTGCTTCCTTCAAAGGTTCGTTCGCCGGTGTCGTTCGTCGTATCTTTATGATTTAACTGTGTTTCGAACCCTCAGAAGTTGCTTGACATGGAAAAATTATTATCAGCCGCGTGAGGGAAAGAGAACGTTAAGAATTACGCTTTCGAATTTCTCCTTCAATTTCGCCTGAGGATTGGCTTAATAAACGCTTAGGTGTTCGTGACGGTCTAGTGTTTTTGAGTTCTGTTTCGATTTTGAAGTGAAAAGATTACCAGATACGTACTCACGACTGTTTCTATAAGAATAGCACTTTTTATCTGTTTAAGGACGCAACCAGCCAAAGCATTGAACCTCTCCCAATATATCATACGCTGCTTTCGATAGGCAGTTGTGTAATTGAATAGGCTCCTCTCACAACACCGTTTTTGTTATGGTATATTTTATCTTCGGCGAAACATCACGTCAGTGGCTTATGGATTGTACTGTGATGTCTTGACGATCGTAAAAGCGATTGTTAACTGAGGTTTTGCGGGATAGTGTTTTGCATGGCAACCGAGAGCCAGACTTAGCTCTGGCGTCATCTTACAACCTGCAGTATATTTTATTCGCAAGACAAATACATGTTTACGCACGCTGAAATGCTCTGGGGAAACCGCTCAAGGCTTATTTTTGGAAATGCTGTAAAAAATATCGGTTATTCACATTATTCTTACTCACTCCAAAAGATCCAGAGCGGGTTTTTCCGCGGAACGAAGTATGAATTCTAAGTGTTCAACATAAATGCTGTAGATAAATTAAGCAAAGAATGAAAGATGGGTCGTATTTACTGAGGTATGTTCAGGATATCTTTACGAAATGGTCGTTGTATTATGACTTAAAGGTAATTTTCATGGGTTGTATTTCCTTTATCGCAGCCGGTGTAGAATTCTTGGCCTTTCGTTTGGGTTATTACTCGTGAAAGCTTATTTATACATGACAGGAAATTCGTACGTATATCACATTTGTTGACGTAGAGCTGAGTCTTCCCCCTTGGGCCAAATTATCGAAGCCGTAAACAGAATGGGGAGAATGTTCCTTATGTAGTCAAGTTTGATTTGTATTTTCAGCTGGTTTTCCTCCCCGTGGTATTCAAGAAACAGAGGGAAATCCAGCAGACTTGGCTTCGGCCATGCATTTGTGGCAATCGTCTGAAGGTGAGTGTATATCTTTTTCTGTTCTCGATTAATATTAAATGTGGTAAGGTTATACCGAAAAGATAACAATGGTTCGTTGCTTTGTCGATAGTTCAGCACATTAGTCTTTAAGGTGAAGTTTCCTATGAGAACTTAACGTCTAGAGAGGATATAAATTGAAAAATACACAATCTGAATGCTTCTTTCGAAGGTTCCAATCTCTGTCATGTGTGAGAGCCTTTTCGGCATTGTTAGCGCTTGAGTAGCCCAAACTATCCTGTTTTTTTACTTTTTATGTCAGTCAATTCACAACCCAGTGAAAAGACTATAATTTTTCCCGGTAGACATTGAGTTTTTCCCTTCAGATCCGAGCTTTGAAAACAGTATCCAGTTGTAGTTTCTGATTTATTAAGAATTTTGTGAGAAACAATCTTCCTAAATCACAGACCAAGCGTGGGAGGACTTCGTGTGGTCGATCATTTGAACATGTAATTATTTTTTTCTAAAGATGGCCATAATTATTTTTTCAGCCAACCTAAACGTATTGTTTGGTTGGCTTACTGAAAGCTTTTTCAAATCTCAAACTTGCGCTGGGAATAAACGGGAAAACAATTATTGTCGAATTGCCAGCTTAAAAGGACAACAACGCAAGTATGTGGTTCATTCACCAGTTTCCTATTTCGAAATTACTAAAGTCGAATGAATATTAAAACGTTTCTACCCACTTTTGTTCGCTTATTTGAAATAATGCTCATTAGAAGGTTCAGTTTTATCCAAAACGCAGGTAGACTTAGTTTCTTTGGGTTTTCTGCCAACAATACAAACAGGTTTTAATATCGCAGCTGGGGTTACGCTACACTGGTCATGCTGTATTCATCAATGTAGTTTATTTTCGATCACACCAACTGCTAAGCTCTTATCGTTATTAATTCGTCTACATTCAAGAAACATTCAAATGCCTTCCTTTGTTATGTAGAACCCTTTGTCATAGCATATCAAGCGATAGGCGTATGACAAAGAACAGTTCTTTCACAGCAGTGCAATATTTATGAAATGTCGTTTCATCTGAAACTACACTTCGAGCTTCCAAAACAGAAATTAGATGAGGATTATTTTGTTTTGATGTCATCCATTACTGGATTGAGACATGAAAGAATTCGTTTGAAACGGCAAAAACTGTGAGGGTTTACAAAGCTTTCGGCACATTTAATATTTTGACGGTAGAAACTAGAGAAAAATTTCGACCCTTTTTGGCTCTGAGTTCTCGTATTTCCATGGACTTCAGCCTTCTTTTACCTGATTGTCTCGTGATGGCTTATCATATGACACTTTAATCATGTGTGTCTGGGGATACGAAAGGCGATATTTCGCCCACTAGCTTGTAGTTGACCATCATCCACAAATTAAATCTGTTACAACTGGTAAACGAACTTCAGAAGGCTATCCGTCTGATTGCCTATAATTACCTATCGGATTCTGAGATCGAACGAATTCTATAGCGAACCGAAATTCAAACTTATTGACTCTTCGATATGTTTCATAATTGTTTCCGTAGACTCCCAACTTGAGATGATCGGAATCTTTAGATATAAACACGGGTCACGAAGTCCTGTGTTGTGTGAGCGTTTGCTTTTTTGGCTAACGCGATGTAATTTTTGTGAAACTTGGCTCGTTTCCAGGGCTGTTCAAGGATCCCCTTGTTTATTTGGCTTTAAATATCTTGGGAAAGTTACGTTCCTCACGGCACTTTGAAGCTTCGGGATATCGTTATCGCCAGTGTGTTCTTTGAATAGGTTAACAGATGATGGTCAGTCACTAAGTCGTTTGGTACTGAAGTTAGTCCAGAGTGACCGTTCGTGACTGAATAAACGTGAATTGGAGTTTTTGTTGAAGTTAAACCCTGAGCCAGATGTCGAAGTGACGTACTGTCAATATTCTAACTTAAATCTAAAGAGTTCTTGTCTGATTTGCGCAGATAATTGAGCACCTCTTTCTTCTGACTGAGGTTAAACTGGCCAAGGCCAAACGAAACACAAGGGTCACTGAAATATACCACAATTGTTGTAGCGTACGTATGCCATGGTTCTGCTAACGTTTACACTCCCATTAGCGTTAAATAGCCAGGCACTATTAGAAAAGATCGAATAAAGAATGAAGCTTTTTTGTTTCGCGTATGGCGTTGTGCTGCGTAACTAACATCTACCCAGGTTATCCCACGTAGTACGTACAGCCAGTTAGACGGAAAAGTGTTAAGGTTTCAGAATGATTAGGATTTCTCACGTAGTAACAATTTACGGCGTGTCTGTCGGATGTGATATATAAAGCGAAAGTTTGTAGTTTAAGTTGGTGTTATATGATTTTATGGCCTTAAATCGTGGAATGGACGTCCAAGTGAATCATTGGAACATACAACCTGTTCACACAGGTTTCATTCATGTCATCTGTTTTGTCATTGAAGGTTTAATAATTTTCCCAGATTTCGATGAGAGTGCTTTGTGCCCAGCTTATGGTTCGTACACTGCAACTGACTTGGTGTCGCGGTTTCAAGTACTGACTATTGGCTGGTAGTGTCTCGTCAATGAATGAAGCTGTTACGGTCGTTTGTGTTCACAGTTTCAGATTTCTGTGACGCTTAAAGTATTTTTCGAAAAGATCAATTATATTAATCCATTGTTGAAAACGTTTTTTCACCTCGAGACTATCGTTTGAGCAATACTGCTCGGGTTTTTGTTTTCATCGAACGTTCTTCTAGAATTTGAACTCATGTAATGTTTATGTATGTGTTCGATCTTGCATTTGATCTGTTGATTCGCGAATTTTATGATGTATGGTTCCCCGTTGTTAATTAATACAAACTGTACGAACGGCGAGCTTACTTGACGACGGATGCTAGTAACAGTATTGCCAGATCTAGTCATCTACGTGCAAGCATTCTGTATTCATATCATTTTCTCAAACCAGGATAGACCCACGTAAAGGTGTTCCATCTGCAGTGTTTTGTCTTAATCTCCAAGATCCACGGAAATTCTCAATCTGGAGTAAAATCGTGGAGTTTGGCACAAATACCCTCTGGCTTTATGATTCATGTGTTGTAATTGTCAAGTCGCAAGACATGGCTGATCTTTGAACTTTGCTGAGTGAATTTCTTTTGACGTGTCGTATGATGTCTGTTTTGCGATGTGTTACGTTGCACGATGGTTGTTCATTCTTAACTCTTCGGTCATCTTCCCTCGTTAGCTAGCTTACATTCAGTGGACAAAATGCCTCAAGTTTTTGTTTAGAATTAAAACTGTTATCGCGTATTTACTTTACGTACTATATTTTTTCGTGTTTTCGTTATTGTACTACATTATTGACGAAAGCTGAGGCTTAATGATTCCAGGAAGAACACACTGGTGTTTAGTAATTACCGTTTCCCTATTTTAAACCAGATTTGGTATAAGATCACCAGCCGCACGATATGACAGTCCTTGTTTATTGATGTCCTGGTTCCGCCCTCTCCTTCTGCTGATCTTCATTCCGATTTTATATTCGGGCCATTACAGCACATTTGGTGTGTGATTAGTCTCCTCGTTTATCTTTCTTGGCGGTATTGAATATGCCTTCATGAGATAGTGGACCTTTGACATAAGTTTTTGGATTGATTTGTTTGCAAAGTCTAAGATTTATTGCTTCTTTTCGAACCTGCTTTGGTCTGTGTACGTAACGTGTTGTCGCATTGTTCCGATATGAAGATTCTGTCGAGAGTTTCATTATGGAGGTAATTTTACACAATGCATGATTATTTAACGGTCTTGGTGAGACGTTGATGGAAGCAATGAGATGCACGTTGTGTAAATTTTTTTTGTTAATGACAAATGAAAACTGCATTTTCGACAGTTTTATCGTGGTTTTTTCTGTTGCTACGAAATCCACAACGGAAAAAAACCAGTGTTAACGGGTGAAACACCGAGGAGTTTTTCGGCAACGATTTTTGCGGACGTTTTGTTGCAACGGCGTCATACTTATTTGATAATTGTTCAAAATTCGTTCATTACGATAGCATATTACAAAGATGGCAATCGTGCCTGGCACGGTTAGTTCAACGCGACCTTTGGCTTCTTGTCAATAAATATACATCATTATCGTTCTGTGTGTGGGGAATGGCATAGAACATCAGGAGGATTCGAATAGATTAAAGATGAAATTTTGTCCCGATGTAGCTGGTTTAAATTGCTATAAAGATCGCAAACCACGTGCCCACTTATTATCGGTCATATCGGCGCTAATTTTGAGTAATCAACTTAACATGAAATCTTAAACTTAATATCAAATGACTTGCCATTTTCTTTCTTCCTTTTATATTCCTCCAATTATTACTGCGATCTGTTATTTTTCCCCATTAGCAAAGTTGCAAGGATTGCAATTGAGTTACGCACTAGAAGTGGCAAATTTAAGCTTAGATTTCCCTGAAAATTTGCGAGTAAATTTCAATTTAGAAGAAATCATATGAAGAAAACCGTCATATTTTTACATGCACGTCAGCTTGAATGAGCTCTAAAAAACCACCAGTTTCAAAGTGTTGTTGAGATTCTTTTCCCGAAGATCTGTTAAGTCTGGTCCGCTACATACAATAAAACTCCAGCAAATTGAATGCAAATAAGAAACCCTAACGGAAAAGCAAATCCCATTTTGAGAGATAAAACGAAATTCCGAGATTTTGTCAGAGTTCTTGAGTTTTTGTTTTTATCGATGAGTTCTTTGCAAGTCCAAGACTTATCGTCATGCTTTCTAGTTTTAATTGTGGTAAACGACTTTCTCACGCATAGTCAATAAAAAGATGTTTTTTCCGATTTTTCTTTTAAAGTTTTGAGCGGATTTTATTCCACGGTTGCTGTAATAGTGACCAATTACGTGTGCGGGACGGAAACTGTAATCAGAGATTGAATATATATTACAGCCCACTCAAAAATTGTGTCGGAAAAGTCATTTTGTTGCAATAACATGACAAAAGCGACATTGTTTGTATTAGTTTACGTCTGTTTTGCTCCCATTGCGAGGTATTTTTAGAGTAAGATATTAATATCATTCTTCTTGTTCATATTACCAGTTGACGACCAAACATTTGGTCACATAAACGTGTTTGTTTTTGTTTTATTCTAACAAGATTATTGTCTGGTTCGCGAATTTAGAGCTAGGTTGTGTAGATTTCGCAGGATAAAAGGAAATAAATTATGAAGCTTAAGTCGACCGAAATTTACAGTTAATCGTAAATGCAAAGTCGCAACTGGCTTCAACTATCGTCCTTCCATCAGTGTAACTATTATTGTATTAACGCTGGTTTTTTGTAGTTTATGATGAGACTGAAATTAGGCGACTTGTAGAAAACCAAACTTTTGAACGACTTGTAGAATACCAAAAATGTTAGGAAATAGCTGGAATTTAGATCTGGGAAAACGTACCTTTCAAGCGATGGCCCTTCGTCGAAGTTAAACGTTTCATTCCGATGAAGGACCTTCATCTGAATGCATCGGAAAGCATCAGTTTTTGTAGAACCAATTTCCGGCAGTTTCCTAGCCCCTTTGGGTTCCGTAAAGAGGTGTATTGCATACTAATAGATCGTGAATAAATTAATGAACAGGGGGGTTTTAATCTCATCACGGCTGTAGTGATAATTGAAAACTTTACCGTGCTCTGATTTTTTTATCAAGTTAGTATTAAACTGAATTACGTGTAAAGAGAATATAGGTTTGTAGAAACACCACAGTGTTTATTGAAATCATGCTGAGCTATCAAGTCCTCTTCAGAGCTAAAAAGAAATTTGATTTTACTCAGTCCTTGAAAACATCTCACGGCTTGCGATCTCAGCTAACTTGTTACTCGAACATTTCTCATCGTCCTTTTTGGTTCATTTTTGATGTTCCAATGCACTAAACTGGTGCTCGAACATTTTCTCATTATCTTTTCTTGGTTCTTTCTAGGTGTTCCAATGCACCACCCACTTTACCTCAGTGCCATGTTCCCCCACATGGCTCTCCCGGATGGACCCGTCCAGTATTACCCCTACATGTACCCACCAGCGTTCGCTCTTGGCAATCATCATATCCACCCTGAACCACCATCGTCTAACGGCAAATCAGAACATCCCGCTGTCGAAGCTGACCGCAAGGCTAATCGTACTGCGGAATCAGAAACGCGTGTCAGGTATGTTTCAGATTTTTCTTTTCTGTTGTATTTCAGTTTTTTGTTTAGTTATAATTTTAAAGTATACTTAAGCGAAAATTAAGTTTGTCTTATTTGAAAGTTTTGTTGGAATTTTAAAGGAGCGCCTTCTATACTTTGCACTTCCTTGATAAATATATGTGATTATGTCATTCTTTGTTCCTAGCCAATTTGCGAGCATATTTTTTTGTTCTCGACAATTCGGACATGTTACTTCGTGATTTATACATCATGTAAAAAAAAAAGGCAATACGTTGCTCTACCAGGGCAGGATCAAAATAATTCTGTTTTAAGAAGAGTGGGATCTGGGAACATACATATTACTATGAAAAAATATATAGCAGTGAACTGTTGTGTTTCACGAACTCTACCAATGTATAAAGTTTCAAGTGGTTTCATTAAAACATTGATCAAAGATTTACCATGCGGAAATCCTAGTCTAAGGATGGATATTAGAACCCAGCTCAAAATTCTAATATGAATAGCTATGAACGAATAATTCAAGACAAATAACAAATGTGTTAATTTTATAAAAGTTTTACTGACGTTTCGTTGCCAACGCGTGGCATTTTTAAAGTGAGGTTACATAAGTTGGGTAACGATATTAAAATGATATTCACAAGTTGTTGAAACAAGGTATTTAAATTATTTCGGCGATATAACTTATCAACGAATAAATCAAAATGCTTTATAAATAAAACGACGTCACAAACCGCCTGGAAAAACTGTTCAAAGCGTTCTTTTAACATTTCAAGAGTAGTTTACCTTAACATTCTTGGTACTTAATCAGTCTTACTATTAAAGCCGTAGCGGCTAAAAGTTATAAACAAGCAAAGTTTCCTGCAACATATTTCACGTGAGAAAATCAGAAGATGGCAATCGATGGCAAAGGATGGCAAGGCGAAACTGTAATCGGCGAGTTTGAACAGGCGCACCGGATCTGGCCCGTGAGGGGCACCATTTGAATAGCCCTGCTCTGTATTGTAACTGGTCCATTTGTGAGGGAAGCTGACACCACTGCCTACTGAAAGGTTCCTTGCGCATGCACACAGACAGACATAAAGACGTACGTGCACACAAACACACAGACATGCACAAAATTCGTTCGCCAACATGGCACATCCTCATTAAAGGTCTTATGTCAGTCCCCTCCTATTACTGGGACCGAAAACGTTCGTTTTACTAATAAACTTTATCGTAGATGTTTTAATATAATTGCGCGAAATTTTGTCAACTTATTCATCTACTGTTTCACGTTCTTCTAGTGCGTCAAAGAAAAGTGAGGGTACCGTAAAATCATGGAAACCGGAGTCCGAAACAAAACGAAAGGAAAGTGTAATTAAAAATATTGGTAATACGAAAGGAATAGTGGAGAATGGGAACATTAACAGTGACTTATCTTGGAAAAGACATGCGAATGGACAGCTTAACGGGACCAAGAAGTCATCGAAAATTGATTACCCCCGCGAGGAAGATAAAAGAATGCAACGAAACACCGCATCCAAGTTTTCTTTGTCACAGACAGAAGAAAGAGCTTCTAGGATATCACCTCCGACTGTAACACGTGGTGCTGAATTCACGAATCGAGCTCCTGAGAGTAGTCTCCAGTCTACGTTTGTGTCATCGTCAGCTTCACGAAGCAATCCAAAAGGCGGTATGACTTTAGATCAAGACATGATTCGTCATCCCCATAGCTCTCCTTACTACATCTATTCGTCTCCTTCATCTGGGAAATCTTACGATACAATCGTTTCTCGTTCTGGCACTCAACATGTAGACAAAAGGACAGCAGACCTTGATACGAGGATGAAAGATGAAGGGATGGGAAGAGATTTATTAAAGGACGTTACAAGGATTAAGAGTATACGAAGGGGAGAAGATGGTAGGGGTGAGTTGCGGATAAATGGGGTGAACAGTGCCCGTTCGAAAACAAAAGATAGCGAAGAACATGCGTCGGAAAGAGATTATTTCCGAAGAGAATCTCGTAAGAATCGAAGATACCTAGAAAGAAGCAGTGATAGACGAATGAGCGACGAACGAGAAGAGAGACGTTTAAAATTGTGGAGGAACAAACGAGATCGGCTCATTACCTCGACTGAGAAGAAACGACGTCAAGAAAATGACGGCGACTCCGGAGTTTACGCTTCAAGTTATCGGGAGATCCAAGAGAACCGTGAAAACAGCAACGGGCAGATGTTAGCCAAGTCTAGTTACTCTGTCTCAGGTCCAGTTGATCTACGTACAAACAAAATTCCGGAGAGAAACCAGGTGAACATGGCGAAGTCCACCTCAGCCGGCCGTAGAGCAGAAGATAAGATGGACAACAGCTGGAATGCAAGACTTGATGGGCCGAAAGATCTCAGTCGTGTCTCAGAAACTGCTGATTTAAAGAAAGCGGACCGTTTTAACATATCTGGTACTAAAACTCGTGACAATGGACTACGTGATGTGCCGTCAAATTCCGAGAAATTCGAGAAAGATCGGTACGATGAGATGAGACTAACAGAAATGGAGCGACTACGATATCGTCATTTGAGAGATCATAATGATCTCTCACATGATAGAGCTTCGTTTTTTGGCTCTAGGTTTGTTAACCCTGCTATGTTTGATCACCGAACGTTTGATTCCCGACTTATTGGTCCTAAGATTAGCAGCCGGTGTGCAGTGGAATCCCGTATGTTTGATCCCCATTTCAGCGAATCAAATCTTCCAGTTAAGGCGCTGGAGAAGAGGAAAGAGAGGATTTTGAACGAATCTGCAGATGAAAAACGAAACACAAATGATAGGAAAGAGGAGCGAAATGGGAAAGAAGAAGAGAGGATAGACACTAATGATCGGTTTAGAGCAGAACACTTGCGGGCAATACGAGATAGCGACCACCGATCACGAAATACTTCGGGTGCTAGTGGTCGTAGTGCTTCACCTCGTAGCAATGAAATGGAAAAAATCAAGACTCGTGAAGATAGGGAAGGGAGATCGACGAGTGAAGTTGGTAATCCTAAAAGGAGCAAGAGGATAGATGGATCAAAGGTGTATAAGAGCACCCCCCGAGATTCCTCAGTGTCTCCTAGTCACCCTGATCGGTCCCGACGACGATCCCCAGTGACGCAACGTACAAGGGAACAAAAATCGAATCCAGGTGATGTAAACCGTCCGAAAAGCAATCCTAGCAGCGAAGCAACAAGAGGGTCCGATTTAAGAACCGGAACGTCGAATGGAACTCCTGTGAGCAGAACTAATCCTCCGGGATCTGGATTCCTTATGACGCCCGCGGGAACGGGTTACCAAAGCGTGCCAATAGTGAACACAGACGCCCATCCATTTCTTCAGCAGATTCTTCAAGCGCAAAATGAGGGAAGGATACCAATGGTCCTCATGCCCCAAACCGGCATGTACCCACCACACGTGGCTGATCCTAACAACACTGCTTTGTTTCCAAACGAATATTTAACCGCATTATCGTGTGTGGCATCCGAGCTTCAGGGTAATTACCACGGCATGTGTTATTATTTTAATTATTTATACTTCTTACAAGGGTAACCCTTCAGGTAGTCGGAGATTTTCTGAATTATTAAAGCCGTTATATAAGATAGGAGGAAAAAAGACGAGCAGAATAGAATATCATAGCATAGCAGGGAGGTGAGGAGCTTACATACCGTAACATTATACTAAAGATTATTCGATAGTTATAAAATTGTTGAAAAAGTTTATTTCCTTAATTTACGGCCTGTATCTCTGTTTTACGAACAGTAGAAGAATAAGAGAAAGGCTTGATAAAGTTTTGGCTTGGTTGGTTAGCAGGTTAAGTTGATACTTCCTGCTGATCCTTTTTTAGATCCGTCATCTGTTTTTATGTACCCGAATCTTATTGCTGCAATCAGTCAAAGAATGGCACAGAACAAAGCAGCTGCCCTAGCTGGCAAGGAATACATGAGGCATCCTCAACACTTGACTCAAGAAGAGGAGCGGGTTCAAAGACAGGGACAATTTGCGAAGCAACAGCAACAACAAGACAAAAAGGAAAAGCAACAAGAGCCACAACAGCGTGAACAACAGGAACAGAACGAAAAGCAGCAGCAGGAAAAACAACAGCAGCAACGCATTCAGCTCCTGCAACAGCTATTCCAACAGCAACAGCTGCAACAGCTACAACAACAACTCCAGCAACATGTACAGCGACAACAACAGCAAAGACAACAGCAGGAACAACAACGACAACAACAACAGCGACAACTTCAGCAGCCGCCACAAAAACAACAACAGCCTAAGCAACAACAACATCCGCAGCAACAATCACCACAGCAGAAACAACGAAAGGTACATCCACTTTTCTTTCACCCGTATGTATGTATATATTTAATGTTTGTAATGCATGTAACGTTTGTAATGTTTGTAACGTATCTAGTGTATTTAATATATTTAATTTATGCAATGTTCTTAATGTATTTAATGTATGTAATGAATGTAATATATGTAATGTATGTCTTGTATGTAATATACGTCTTTTATGTCTTGTATGTCATAATCATTCGTAGATCCAAACATGTACCTATGAATTTTTTGGTGTGATATGTATTTATTCACGTAAAATGCCATCCGGTCCCTGCAGACCAACTCATGACGACATTATTGCACGGGAAATTTTGGTTACATTTCTGAAAAAAATTAAGCTCTGGTTGCTGTGGCAATCTATATAGACAGCATCACTGTAGTTGTGAAACGTCAACGAAACGCAGTAGGCATCCAAACGAAAGGGGACGTTTTAAGCTCCTTGGTAGCATATTCAGTCAACAGTGACTGATGGAAACTTTGTGTTTTAAAAACCCTCTGTCACCTAGTAGTTAAACGTTTTTTTCACTTCCAGATTCAAATTAATGATTGATGCGTGGCCACAGGCATGCGTTCACACAATTTATCTCGAAGTGACAGAAATCCATTGCGGTGCATCGCTGAGAGGGAGAAAGCCAGTTTGAATAACTGGCTTTAATACTTAAACTTGTGCTAACATGTTGTCCCACTCGTGACAAAATTGAAGTGCCCAGATCTGTGTGGACACTTGCATGTAATTACCGTGGTATAGGTAATCGCATGGGGTCCAGTAAATTTGAGGTTTAATTTTACGCGTCTTTTCATCAAAATTTTGTTTGGTTTGTGTACAAACGTTTCCCGCCTAAAATGCTCGTCCAGTCAACCGCAAGTAATATTGTCCTAGATTAGTAAAACGGCCCTCCTTAACTACCCAATTAAAATGCAGTAATTTTGCTATCTTTGTTATAAATGACGCAACTGTATCCTGTGGACGTGATTTAATTGTTGTTTTCTTGTACAGGAACTTGACAACAAAAGGTCATCTCCACTGCAGGCAGCTAGTTTAGACAACGTAAAGTCGAAAAGCGACGATATCATCAGACCACAATCGCTGAAGAACGTTTCTCCTAATGGCCCAATGGACCTACGTGGACGTCTGCCGGTTGTTCCTGAACGAAAAATAAAGGAAGAAATAAACGGTTTTCACTTTCAGAATGTGAATGCTGAAGTAAGGAGGAATTAGATGACGATGGGCCATGTATAAATTACTGTGACGTCATCGTCGCGTCCGCGTTTTCGTTGCCTAGTAACCGATCTTAATCCTAATTTCCACTTCGCGAAATGTTCTATTCGTGTAACCTTTCTCTTGTTTCTCATTGGCTCTGGAAAGCTCTTGGATTCTTGAGGGCCAATGAGGCTAAAGAGAAAAGCAGTGCAGCCGAAAAAATTTAGCATAGTGGAAATTAAGCTTAAAATTTGACGGCGAGGGCTCTTCCCGTGGACAAGTAAATTGTGTGGCATTGGCCAGAGTATACTACTAAAGTACTCCCTTGCGCCCTAATGGGATAAGGAGATTAACTCTTTGACGGCTAGGGCTTCATCCGTTGACGAGTTAAGTGCGCCCTTGACCTTGAATGAGTTAAATTGAAAATGTTGAACTCGGTGACCGAACAACCATTATGAATATATTATACGTATATTAAATATGTATAAAAAATATCGAAGCCTGCTTTCCACGAAAATAGTTTGTTACATCGAATGGTATATTATTATTGTTATTTATAATTAATTTAGATTTACTTAACTGTCTTTAATTAGCAACGATTCACGGAAGACCTTCCTGGAAGAATAAATCATACTCCGATCGTTAATTCCGAAGCAGCACCGTCCATTCCAGAAGAGCATTCGAGACCCACAACCCTTGAAGCCAAAGGAGCAAAGGGGGTATCGGACGTTGGCGAACTCTCGCCGAAATCCGTATCTGCTGCTGAAGCTTTGTCGCGTTTCAAGAGTAGTACGTTTCGTTTTATGGAACAGCAAGAGTCGAGTGAGGAAACAGAAATGCAGAGATCAGAAACTAGTGAGTGGCTTTTCTCCAAATTGCTGCAATAGATGAACCGAGTGGAGACTGTAGTCTTAAAGTGTGTATTAATGCTAATCGAGCGATCAAAGCGGGAGAAAGTTTCAAAATGTATTAATTGATTTATAATGTTCTTACAAAATGATTACAGAAATGTGTATTTTGTTTTCGAAAAGCTTTTTGGAATCAAAATTCCTAGAATTCGGACCTGAACCAATCCCTTTTTACTCGTACAGGAAACAAAGGGCAATAGAAAGGAATTAAGATGACCAAAATTAAAACCAAGGACGTGAAATCGACGTGTGCAAAGCTAAAACGGTTAAGGAAACCACCGAAACATTAAAATAGCAAAACTATATTAAAGTGCAGAACCAGCCGACAACTTAAAAAAATAAAGGAAGAAACAAACTC
>JBAHVQ010000482.1:672587-741072 GCA_036872915.1 Nanipora kamurai | reverse complement strand
AAAATAAAGGAAGAAACAAACTCTGAACAATAGTGTCATCTTGATAACTCAAGATATGAGCTAAAATCAAGAGAGTTTCACTGAAATTGTGATATTTCGTCTTCATTTCAACGACATCATCATCAGTCTGTCTGATGGCTGTCTCAGTTTCTGCACTGTAAGAAATCAACTGTCTCTTGATTTTCTTTTCTCTAATTCAGATATAACTTTGACTATTCTCACAGCTCCGTCGAAGTATGAAGATGCTTTGTTGTCACCTACACTTCGTACCTACGAGAACAGGTTTTCATTTTCCAAGGAGAACGAACTCGGGGACTATGATCATTTTACCGACGTTCCCCAAGCAGCCGAGCCTGTAATAAGGTGCAAGGCAACTGGGGAACAAACGAAGGACGCAAGGACGCATGGGGATCTTAGTGAACTATTCCGAGCAGCCATGGACAACCAGGAATTGCTGCCAAATTACGATGTAGCTGGAGAGGTGAATTTTAACCTCAAAGAATCGCATGTTGAAGTTAAGGACTCTGATGACGAGATTTTGAGTGACGAATGTGTCAGCGAGCCTTCGTCTTGTTCTGACCTCGATGATCGCGATGAAGGATTCTCATTGTTTGTGAGGTCCCCTTGTGTTCCTTCGTCGAGACGCCTACCTCGATACCTCGAGGACAAGGAGAACTTGTTCGCTCAAAATCGGCGCAGCGAAAAGCACCGTCAAAACATTTGCGAGAACATTAATCGATTGCGGAAGGAGGCTAAGAGGGGGCTTACAAAAGCGACCAAGGAACGATATGCCTCGTTGGCCAGTAATAAACTGACGCTGGATGCAGAGAGTGTTCTCAACACTGCCTGTTCGAACATCAAGGCTGCAACGGAAATTGGCGACTCGCAGGTTGATTTACGAGATCAACTGGTGACTATCCAGAAGACATATCGTGAAAAGTCTAAAGAATTAGTAAGACTGGCGCATAAACACAAAGATAGGTGAGTCGATTTCTGGTAACTTTTAAAGTTCCAATTAAGTCCCAGTCAATCACTCTACTTTTCATGAACCAAATGTTAGTGCGATGGACCAGCATTAATTGGTTCGCCTATCGAGTCATACATGAAACTAAATTCAACTGCTCCCAAGTAGTAGCGCTAAGTTAAGGATGCGTCGGATACAATTTTACCGAACACCGGGTTGGTCAGAATTTTAAGACTGGAACAAGAGGAACAACAAGGGGTAATTTAAAGAAAGAAATGCGCAAGCTATATCGTTTGTCATAATTATTAGTTACTGTTGCTATAATTGTTTGAAAACTATGAGTTAACGCACAATGGGTCTTTGTATCTTGCGAATTGTCTTTTTCATTGCTGCTGGAATAGTTCTTTTTCTAAACTTATGCGATATCTTTCATTTATCTAGAAATGACCCTGACTGTGGTAAAAGTAGTCCCGTGAAACGTGGACCTGGCCGTCCCAGAAAGAGGAAAAATTGTGCGAACCAAAAAGCGAATGCAAACAACGAAGACCCGATTTCTGGAGGCAATTCTCCTTGCGAAGAACGCCCAGAAAGCCCCATTTTATCTACTGAATCAGCTCTTTCCACTCACCAAGATAGCGAAACAGATGACATGACTGAAGTGTCCAAGGGCGAAGTCACCTCTCCAGTGCCGCCAGCAAATAAGGAAGAAGGAAATGTATCTCGAACTATGGTGGCAATGTCTGAGGTAAAGTTATACTTGCAGATGGTTTTATTACATATTAATGTCTTAACTTTCAGACTTTGGGCATTCTTAGCAATCGTCCTGCTAACTTTTAGTTTATTTTGTTTGGTTTTAGTCTCCTTCAGGAACGCCATCCGTACGATCTCCAATTCAAAACACTAATTTAGAAGAAAAGGTAAGCGGCAATTAAGATGGATTCTAAACTATTTTTTCTATTTGGAAGTTGAAGAAGAGTGGATTGTTATAAGCGTTAGCTGATCGTATAGTTGGACGAATGGATGAGTTGATGAATGAATAAATAAATGAATGAAGAGATTAAAATGAACGATATGGCGTGGAAAAGGAGGGAAAAGAGAGAAGATTTTATGAATGGTTTGCACATGACGTCATGGAAGCCATCTTGGTTGAACTTCAACAAAAGAATCTCATTAACTTCTGTTGTATGTGAAGCGAAGATGACCGCCGTATGATTGTCATGTAAATCTCAAGGGTTGATTGCAAACCATCTATTGTGTCTCGTAGGGTCAAACCCACACATCGACACTTTATTTTGCCTTTCTTTTCCTGTACTGTCTGATTTTTAGTAGTAAGTCGAAAACTTTACTGGCATCGGAACGTTGGCCGACATTTTGTTTTCGAAACCAACCAAGATGGCGTCGGATTGGGATCTAGTGACGTAATTGCGAACGATCTATTGATGGTTTTTGCTTATATTTGCTGGATATTTAATTACCATCTTTGTTTGCAGACGGAGTTTCTGTTCTTTCTGATTGACTGAAATCCTGGGATGGGTGGTTGGTTTGTTAATGACATATCCAAAGAGAACCGTATTGCTTGGCGGGTGAGACTGTAAATTGGTTATTTATTTCGTATTCCTTTGGGGGTTTTTGATCTTTAGGAATGTAGTAAACCCAGCCCAGACCAACCAGTAAACGATGTAGCGTGGGTCGTCGTCGATCAGTCTTACACTGCCGATGAGCATCCGGACGATCCCGAAATTATTCCAAAAAAGAAACTAAAAAAGAAACGAAGAAGAATCACGTCGGACTCTGACCCCGAGCTGACTTCCGTTCAGGAAAATTCAGATAAACCAAAGAAACCGAAAAAGAATAAGAAAAAAAGTAAAGTGAAGAACATTGAACAAAACATGGAGATAAAGAAAGTACTCGCCGAAGAACAGGTTGAAAATGACGATGAAGTATTTGCTTCAGGGAACGATAACTTAGATCAGGGTCTGGAATTGTTGGCCAAATATTCTGAAGATCCTGACGTCGTCCGCCCTTTAAATGACAAAATCAAGTCGAAGAAACGAAAACCTGCGCTGTTTGTTCATGATGGCTCAGGTAACTGTTGTGCACAAACATAGTGAATGCTCCCCCCCTCCTCTGAGGTGGGATATGATAATTTTAAGATTATTTTTAGAAGTGGTGATCGGTTTTTCATCAAGTTGTCACTTAAACGCATTCACAGAAATTCAGAAACAGAGTTTGCAATATTGTTATTGTTATTGTTATTATTATTATTATTAGTTTCATTTATGTTTTCGTGAACGACGTTAAAGATTTTCATCCATTGGAGAAAAAGTTTTATTTGTAATTAAAATTTCAAAATATAATGGCGAGATTGTTTCAACCACAAAAAAACTGTCATAACTGAGTACACACGCTACCACATGACCAGACTTGCCACTAGTCGACCACTTCTGTATTGCAACTGTCGGGGGAACAAGAGGTGAAATCGACAGATGAGCTGCGAGCTAAGAAGACTCGAATAATCGACTTGTTTTACTTGCAGGAATCTAAATCTGATTAGCCATTGTAAATAGCAAACGTGAGTAGCATACATCACCTCACCACAGTAAGATCGTTTTAATACATGCTTGTTATTGGCAAGATTGATGACACACCTCTAATTACACCCCGGTCCAAGGATCCACCGGTAAATTTGGCGTGTTGCAAGTGGGACAGCTCCATCCCTGCTAAGAAATAAGCCGCGAAAAAGAGACTGGGAAGGACTTGTAGCAACTCTACCACATGACAAGCTGTTTTAAATTCACATCTTGTTCTTTTAATTTGCAGCTCTCAAGCCAAGGACCCCAAAAAAGGCATCTTTTAAGGTAAGAGAAGAATGGTAGTTGGTAACGGCGTACCTGACTTCTGGGTCAAACTTTCGTGCGAAAGGAACAAACTAGGACAGTAAGCTTTATCATTGATTTTCGTGAATGATTTTCAAAAATGCTGTAAGCCTGATTATCTTTAAACCCATGGAAAACGAGTTACTTAGTCCTATACATTGGGAATATTCCCTTTGGTTGCTCAAACTGTAGTTTAAGAGCTTGAAATGTAAGGAATTTGACGCTCTTGTGAGTTGGAAAACGTACCAGGAAAACGTTGGTCATCCGGAGCTCGGAATCACACAAACGGCTTTTCGCCTAACGATTCAAGTGCAAGACATAGTTGTGAGTAGACCTAATAATATTGTTTAATGTTGAACAAGAACTTGGTTCATGTGGGAGCTTGGTAAATATCAGACGACCAGTGGACGTTCGTCAAGCTCGTTTTCTCAGAAAAACGATTTCTGAGCCCTAGACGCTCACCACCTGAGATTTTAGAAGGTGGCGGGTTCGATTCCTGTCTAGGGCTCAGACATCGTTTTTCTGAGAGAACTGGTTTGACGAACGTCCACTAGTCGTCTAATAATATTGTATTTATAATTTATTGTATGGTACATCTCATTGTCCGTTTTGTGTGCAGAATGACGCGTGCTGATTGACTGCCTAGGTGAGCAAAATGTTTTCCGTGCAGACTGGCACGTTTTGGCGAGAAAATTTCCAACTTGATATGAAAACAAACGAACCACATTTAGGAATATTTTACCAAGGATTAACAACAACGAAGTGAATATGAAATGGTCGGATCTTTTTCTCGATGACTTTAAGCTTTAAACTAGACGAATAGGTAAAATACAAAACACGAAGTCATAGGTGAAAATGAGTTAGTAAACGCGAAAAGACATAAGTCAGCTTGAAATATACATAAACACCGACTTTTTTTTCTTTTAGCTGGATGTAAATAGTCCACCCAAAGACGTCGAATCTAGTTTTCCTGTGGAGCCCACAACAAACGAAGTAACTCACTCACCAAAAACACCCGACGAGGAAAGGAAAGATATCGAAGACGAGACATTGAGGGAAAAGGTTCTAGGAGAATATCCAATGAATTGTGAAAAGCCTTCCGAGAAGATGGTTAAAACAAAAGGAAGTGCTGTGAGCCTTCCTGGAAACAATGAGGAGTTCTATCCGCGAAGAAGTGAAAGGATTTTTTTAAGTAGTTCTAGTTCTTTAACTAGTCCGACTTCTTTTGGTTCATTTGATATGCCAGTGGTAAACAAAAAGAAAGCGAAAAGTTTGGGAAAGTTAAAAAAGAAGGTAATTTAATTAATAGATGCTTTAGGGATCAGACTGAAACTGCGATATGTTGTATTTATACAACGTGAGCAGCGGTCTTGTATCGGGTGTACAACCACGACCTGTCATTGACACGAATCTTGTGAACTACTTGTGAATCGAAGACTTTGATGTTATTTTAACTCGGAAAAACGCTCTATTTGAGTCTTGGAAAGCCTAGACCGAACTGATATGTGAATTAGATGCAACCAGTAGTGGTTATATCTCATTCACTTGCCTTGATTAAACAGTAACTTCGTTCACATTTAGCTCACGAATTATTGAGTTTTCCAAAATATGGACACAGTACTACATGACCATTTACCTACAAGTATACTCTGTTATGTCATGGTTTAGTATTTCTGAATGCTGAACACTAATTTGGTTCGTGTGGGAGCTTGGCGAGCTTGACGAACGTTCGCTAGTCGTATGGTTTAGTGTGGTAAAATTTTACATAATAGTTCCAGACCACACCACTCTGTTCCACTGCACTCCACACCACCCAATTCCCTTATTGTACTCAGCTCAACTGGATGAACTCAACTTAACGAAGTATAATTTGAATATTGTTGAACAGGATCAAGACGGTGCTTCTATGGAACAGGAAAATTTTACGGCCGCCTTGCACGATTTTACGGATGAGAAATTGATTGAAAAGGAAATTAGTAAGAAAAAACGGAAAATGAAAGGAAAAAATGACGAAAAGAAGAAAAAGAAGCTGAAACCCAAACGAAAAGGATCTCTTGGTGACTTGTCCGATGAGGAATACGACGAGGAGAGTTTTGTAGAGGAGATTAAACAACTTCCAAAACGAAACAGACAAGCTCCTCGCCGATATGTAAGTATTTCCTGGAACAGATACTAAAAGAATGTGGTAAATCCCTGATCAGTCAATAAAGTTTAAGTTAGGTTGTTCATTGTTTGGATAACGGTGTTCACTCGTTAGAACTAAATCCTTGGATAACCTATCTAGACTTAGATGTATTAGAATGAACTCGGGTAGAGAATCTAGACTTTGAATCAACAACCTATCTAGACTTTGAATCAACGGCCTATCTAGATATTGAATTAACAAACTATCTAGACTTTGAATCAACAACCTATCTAGACTTTGGATTAACAACCGACCCCAGTAGGACAAGAATACAAAGGTCGTGAGTTTGATTTCCCTTTTTAAGTCGATTGGCAGAGCATTAGACTAGAATATAAAAGTCTGTAGGGGGGCTGGTGTAGTATGTACATTGGTAAAGAGTTATGCTCCTGAGCAGAATACTTTGTGTATCTCGGAAAAACCCCAAAAAAACACATCTTCAATTTCGATTCGATTGTAGTGTTTATGTAGGAGTTGGCCTCATTTGAAATAAATTTTGTTAATTTTTTTTTTCATAAAGTTGGAGTATGACTCTGGCGAGGAGAAACTTGACGACGAAGTCTCGGTGAAAGACCAAGAGTTTGAAGATGGTTGCGATTCCGAAAGCGAGAAAACAGAAATCAACTGTCAAGATTCAAATGTGACTGAACAAGTCGAAGAAGACGCCCAAGCTGCTGGGAAACAAATCTCTGACCACCTTGATGTTGCTCATGAACAGAGACTGGGTATAGGTTTGGAAGAGAACTCCTCGGAGGATGTTGACCTAGGTGAAGTGAAAACTGATGAAATGGAAGTAGAAAAAGAAGAAGATAACGAAGATGGGTTGGACGAAAAGAATGAAACAGACAAAGAAGATGAAAAAACTGAAGAACAATCGACTAAGGAAAAAGGTAGAGTTGTTTTCCCGGAAACTAAGAGTTCGTTTTTTCTTTTTTTACATTGCAGAGTGTAGCATTTTCGAGTCTTTATCGAGACCATAACAAGGACTAAACCTGTGAAAATTTGATTACTGGTGAAAGCACTGGCTGTCAATCAGTGGTCTCTGCCTGCATATGTGTACCTCTGTGTTTTTGTGTTTTAGTGTACATGTGTTCGTCTATGTCTGTGTGTTTGTCTCTACGTATGTTGTGGTGTTTTCATAACAGACTTTTTAATTCAATGGTTTCTCCCGTAGCCCCGTTCGAATGGATGTTTACTCTCGACGAATTGTGTGAAGGTCGAAAGATGCTCCTACCAGTCGATGGTGTTTACTACCCAAGCAGAATTGATGCCATTCATGTCCCGGATTTGTAAGTATTGTGATTATATAATTTTGCAGGATTTTATATTTTGTTGGAGGTAAAAAAAAGAATTCAACCGAGACTTGTTTTCCGTTGCTTTAGATACGCCATCGTTTTGGACGGAGAGCGAGGCAGACGACCACACTTTCGTTCTTCCGAGCAACTCCTTACCGAGGCGGTAAGTCAAAGTTATTACATCATTTGTTATCCTGGGTTGAGTTGTTCGAAAGAGCGATTGGCATAATCCAGGATTAATGAAAACTTCGTGGATGAAATACTGCAAATGTAGAAAAGAATGTTTAAAGAATGTTATGTTATATATGTATAGAAAGGTTTTATTGTAGAATGTCTTAACTAAAGTTACCAAACAGAACATATCTAATAAAGGAGCAGATTAAATTTTAACCCAGGATTTGCGGTAATCGCCAACAACAGGGCCGTGATGTATACAGTAAAAACCCGCAAGTAAGAACCTACATTTTAGGGAAGTATCCTAAACAGGTTCTTATTTAAATGGTAGTTAACACAATTTTAGGCTATCTAGGTTCTTAAATAGATTCTTAATTCTCACACTGAAGATTACTGTATTTTCACATGCTGATTTATTGCTGTACAGTTTTTTTTCATAATGCAATACAATTATGTGGTATCAACCTTCCTTCACTTTACGTTTTTATTACATTAATTGATTTATCGGCACAGCAATGGCAAGCTCCTATTTTTCCAAACAGGTTTCTTACCAAGCTCTGCATCACTAAATGATGATTTTTGAAAATAAGAACCTGTTTTTCATTTTCTAGGCTAAATAGGTTCTTGTTTATAGGGGGTATAAATGACAAATTTGAGGCTAACAGGTTCTTAATTTTCAGGTTCTTACTTGCGGGTTTTTACTGTATATGGAGTTCTGTGTCAAGTTACTTGTACTGTTGGTAATTCCTGACATGTAAACCACTACAACTTGGTCCACATTACCTCATGCATTCAGGGAGTTATTCTTGTTTTTGGTTCTGTTATTTTAAGACAATTCTTGTCAAGTACAAGACACAGATACATTTATAATTATTCCCCAACGTAATTGCATTATGTTGATATTACTGACATTGAGAAAAAAAGAAACTAGGTTATCGTTAGAACATCGTCCTAACACTTCATCTAATGGGTTATTCCACCAACTCTAATGTATTTCTCTTCATCAGGTCATGACAGTAAAAATTTCTTTAACCGTCGGCCGTATATAATACTCCATTACATATTTGTGTACGAAACATGTTTACTTCTAAGGTTGGATGAAGATCATCTCCAACAGATATGAATCCTCTATCCATCGAAACTGCGCTACTTAAATCGAATTTTTTTATTGATGTCTGTTTCATTACACGTCTTTGAACAGGTAAAAGACATTCAGCCCCTTTCATTGAGCGAAATCCCCCTTGGAACGCGAGTCTGCGCGTACTGGAGCCAGCAGTATCGATGTTTCTACCCAGGCGTTGTTTCAGAAGGTAAGGCTATCTTTTTTCTCGTGAACGGGTGACATTGAAGGAAAACATGAATTGCTAATTTGTGTGCTTTGATTTTTGTCAAGTTTATGTTCTGGAGTGCACGTAGTTCCGTGGTGTTGATGCTAATTAAATATTTGAAATATTAAGACTTGCGGACTTGTCAGGATAGATGTTCTGCCATCATTTCTTATTAATAACCGTTTGTAACCTTCGCTCGCCATCTGAGTCCATGTAGCTCAATGGTTGGAGCATGTCACCAAGGATAAGTTTACAGGTTTTTAACAATAAATAGGAGTAAATAACAAGTCGCAAGCCACAGGATGAGTTACACAATTATTACACATAAAATACACGTGCGAAAAGGTGATGTAGTTAGCACTGAAAATAGTTTGGACTGGGTCTACAAATGTACTTGGATGTTACATGTAGAGATATTTGCTGATATAAAAGTTTTATTGTCTGTCTGTATTGCAATTAGGCGTGCTAAAAGTTGCATTCTTCCGTAGATTGTAGTACGATATGGCTATATTTTTGGTAAGAGGTAAATCTGATTCCAATCAAAGGCTGACAATAACATTTCTAAGTGCGAAGCATGAGAGCATACACATTTCAAACTTAGTGATGTAACTTACCCAAAAATACCCCAAAAACAAATTTTCCCATTTATTTGTGTAACCATTTCAACCCATTGTGCTTGATTCCGGAATTTTCGCCCAAGTTTTAATTATGCAAATTAAATCAACCGCTGGCCAGTACACCCAACATGATTGATTATTTTCGAGACCGTCTTGCTTATTTGTGTTCAACGAAGGCATTGTCTAATTCTAATATCATCACGAGACCAATTTTAATTTTGATTTCAACACGTCAACCTTAGTGCCAGAGGACGAAAAGATCGGTCGAAATTGTTGCTGGGTGGAGTTTGACGATGGCGATAGTGGAGAATTTCCCCTTCAAGACGTTAGACGGATCCCACCTGACTTTTCTCAAGAAGGTAGGTTGAGCGTTTCGTTGTCTTTGCGATCTTGTGCATTGCGTTGAGGTTTGGATTCCAAAGAGTAGAGGTTAGTTTATCAACAAGGGTATCACTCACCACTCTCTAACAGTATGGCTGCTTAATGAAGGTAACTTGTTACGCTTTCATTTTCTAGAATGCGAGTCAAATTCAGGCTTGCCTGAACCAAAGACCAAGAAGTCAGAGCTCAGCGACAAAAGGAAAGAGACGAGAGACGAGGGAGCTGATGACGAGTTGGTCTCAGACTCCGGTGATAGCATGGTAGAAAATGGACAGACAAATAATAAAAATCGAAAAGTTGTGAGGGAGCAAAAAAGAGAACGGTGGAAAGATGCAAACAGCGAAAAACGGGATAAGAGGGAACAATCGAACTATTCTAAAACGATTGGTCGTCGTGCACACGACGAGTATTACCGATCAAAAACGACAAAGTACCGAACTTTCTCGGGAGAATCCGAGTCATCGAAAACCGTTAGAACGGAGCGTAATAATGCAAAGAGAAAACTAAAATTAGACTTACAAAAATCATGCTATCATAACACTCATGAAGATGGAATCTCACGTGACGATGATGGTGAAATAGAATGGAATAGTGACGTATTTAGTGACGAAAGTCCTCTTACGAAGAAACGATTCACGGTAAGTGGAAATGAGTGTTGATATTGTCATATTATTGTCAGCTTTTATTCTAAGGACATCCTTGATAAACAGGAAATTTAAGGCGCGGGTAAAAGACAGCTAGTACATCCTCGATTGAGATAAGTTCCGACGACACCTGTAGTTTCTAAATATCAACTATAAATATCTATAAATATCAAGTATAAATTGTAGTTTCAAAATATCAAAAATAAATACGACCATTTCTCGGCCATGCTTCCACCTTGGTCTTTGAAGTTCAGATGGGAAGCGGTCAGATTAGTAAACTAAAGGTTGCGGGTTCGAATCTTAGCCGCGGGCAAGGATATAGAGTTTTCCTGTACTGGTCAGTTTATTTGCGACGTCATTTATCCAATTTATTTCTTCAAGTTTAGAGTTAGGCTTAGGGATTGCTTAAATGTGATTTTTTCGAGAGTCAGTTTGGTAGATTGAAATAGGTGCTTACCTAATTTTATTAACTCAATTGACTAGTTGTAAGAACATAACAATACATTATGCACGCACACCCTCTATTTCATTCGTTTGAATTCTGTTCATTTTAACTCCTCCTTCCTAGCTGGCGTCTTTTTTTAATAGAACGTAAGTTAATGAAATTGAGTTACTCTTGTCCAGTTGTGCATTTCGTCTACAATTGGTCTACATTCTTAATTGTAGGGCCACATACCTTCTGATTGTAAACTGCTAATTGTTCTCATTTTCAGAAGTACAGTTCGGACAATATAAGCGGCAACGAAGACCTCGCTGAAGGTAAAACACGAAATTATCCTCTTCCTTCCTGTGTTACCTGATTTTGGTTACAATGACAACTTCTTGCTATTCCAGCCATAACTGTACATGCTAGTGCAGCTAGTTTATCACTATTATTTGCTGTTCCGTGTCACCCTCTTAATTCATTCATTCATTCATTTATTCACTCATTCACTCATTCATTTATACTAAGTCTCGCGCTTCTTTTCCGCTCCTTTCCCAGCATTCCCAGCTGACCGTATTTGGCAATGGTCTGGTAAACCGTGTCCCAACAAGAGAAAGGGAAAAGGACGCAAAGTATTCTACAAGTCAATATTCCGCGGTGAAGAAAAAATCTCGGTGAGTTACCACTAACAAGTGTGGACATTCTTGAGATTCCTCCCAGATTTTATTTTTATGTTCTCATAGGTAATGGAAATCCAGGAAAATTATCAAATTCCGTGGGATTAAATTATAGGTTCGGAATGCCCAAAAAATCTAACTCCTGGTGCGACACAAAATGGACATATTGAGGTCTTTGTGGTAAAATGCTAGTGTACGTGTCTCTCACCTCAGTGACTAGGGTTCGATTCAAGGACCGTGCAGTTATTTTACTAACGTTACCTTGGCCACATCTGTGAACAGTGTTGTCTAGTTTGACTCTATCAAACATCGCAGGTTTTTTCCGGGTACTCTGGCTTTCTCCTGGACCCACGAGAGGTCATAGGGTTTTTTATAAAGACACATCACTTCCCTTTACTTTCTTTTACTTTAAACTGTGGCGATGTTCTCTCGTAGGTCGGTGATTGCGCTGTATTTCTATCAAGCCCTTCCAAGAATCCAGACCTTCCTTACGTCGGAAAAATTATCAAAATGTGGGAAAGATTTAATGGAAATAAAAGAGTGCGAGTCAAGTGGTACTATCATCCCGAGGAAACTATAGCAGGACGACGGCCTTCCGATGGCAAGGTAACCTCCAATTTATTATATCTTCCTCGTCGTACATTACACACAGATGAGACATTACCCACAAGAAGGCAAATTTATCCAATGGATAGGACTTACCAGTGAATAAGTTACTTCAGCCTTCAACTACCGCGTCCAGACATGAAAGTTATTTGAATACCAAATCTAGAAATTTCACTGCAGTATTCTTTAATACAACATTTGCGAACTCCATGGGTTCGAATCTTCCTCCTTGCTCGAGTGACTTATGCAGCATCGTATCGTATCGTATCGTTCCTTCAAACGTCTTTACTCTCATGTTTTAGACAGTATTGCAATTTGAGGGTCGTGGAATCACCACAAATTCCTAGTTAAGTCATACTTTAGACTTGTCGTCTTCAGAGCAATTGAATAAGAACATTGCTTCTGCTTCAGTCAACAAGTCGAAACCTGAGAATTACTTCACTAAGAGTCTGGTGTTTCAGTATTTCGATCGTTATTATTATATCGTGGCTTCCGCTGTGGCAGCACATGTGACGTACCTACACATTAGCCTGGCAGCTCAGTGGTTAGAGCGTCTCACCGGTCATCAGAAGGTTGCGGGTTAGATTCCCATCTAGGGCTCAGAAATCGTTATTCTGAGATTACGAGCTTGACGAACGTTCGCTAGTCGTGTGATAGACACCAAGTGCCCACTCGAACAAGACGTGTGTTCACCATACAGCAGTACATGATACAGTATTTACTACATGAATCTCCATCCTTATTTCCTTTTTCTATCACTTCACAGAATGGTTTGTACCTTTCTTCTCACGTGGACGAAAACGACGTACAAACTATAGCACACAAATGCGAAGTGGTGTTAGTCTGTGATTCCAAGAATAAGAATAAATCCGAGAGTGATTCGAGCAGCGACGTCTCAAATAACAACACGTTTTGGCGCATCGGAACTTATGACCCCATGACGGAAACCTTTCCCTCGGACACGGAATAACTAGACAGCAGAGCCATCTCGGATTTCTAGTCTCGTTGGCGATCCAAAAAATCCAGGAAGTGCAAACGAGGAACCGTCGTTCGTACTTCACCAAGTGCAGTGATGGTGACATTAATCACTCTGTTTTATTGGAACTAGGCTGATGTTCTACCACGCCTCATATATTCGTCAGCTGTTCTACTATTGGAATATAGTCCCGATAGAAAATGGTAACGGTAATTGGAAATTTTGATAATGATTTGTCGAGAGATGGAGTATCTTTTAGTAATAAACTCCAGGCAGCTGATAACCCAGGTGGCGTAACTGACGTAAAGAAAAATATATCGCGATAAAGAACACGTGACGATTCTGTGAATTTGAGTTCTTAGTGATTATAAGGCCAGAAGACAAAGTTAACCAGGCAGCAATACCACAAAGTGGGAAACGTTCTTTCACATTCTTATATAATGCTTAGCATTCATTAGCATCGACTGGGACCACCCTGATCGAGCGGAGTCGAGGAACTAACTGGGGGAGTGGGTGTTATTTGCTTTGTTGTTTGTTTGTTGGGAGCTTTTCTTAAACTAAATTGCGACACAAAAAAGACCATGGAGTGTATAGATGACGCCTTCAACTCAAAGCAAATTGACCTTTCTCGAATTCGGTCCACTGCCCCGAAACAGTGGATCCAAGTCGAGGCCTGAGTAGACATTTTAAGACGGTTACTCCATTTTGTCCACTCTGGCCTCGACGTAGACTGATTCCATGAGTCGCTCGGTTCGCTCTTCGTCAAATCTGATGTCGCGACCAACAGCATAAAGGACTGAAAAAGGCGACTTACCGAATCAGCGTAACCTCGACTTAGATCCATTATTTCGTAGGCAGTGGACCGAATTCGGGAATGGTCAACATCCCTTCTTTTGAGCGCAGCTCAGTTGACCTCTCCAGAAACCATGTAAAGACTGGTTCTGGACAACCAGTGGGCGCTATGATTGGTCGTAAACTTTGAGCCAGCCATTACTCGTGTAGGGTGCCCAGAACCCCATCTTTATGGGGTTTCTGAAGCGGTCAATTCGTGTGGTTCCTTGATGTCAACGAAGACTAACTCAAGTAAAATATGTAGAGGGTGAAAAATAGTTCAGTGTAGATAAGAAGGTAATAAAGACTCTTATGTTTGTAAAATAGCCGAAAATGACTTTTCTCAGTCCCAATAAAAGGAACAAAAGTTATTTTTATACAAATAAAAAAAAAAAACAATCAGTTCTCTCGGGTAATTTTTAGTGCTTTAAATATTTTAAAGTTAACGCCAGGATCTTATTTTTATGGAAAGTGACAGGAAGGCTATTTCTTTGCATTTTACTCTTCACAGGAATTTCATAAATCTAAAGAAATATGAACAAAGTATAGCCCAGAACTGGACTTCGTTGACTTTGTAGATAATTTTGAAAGTCAGAATTAACATTTGCCCAAATAGTCCATGAGCCGAGCTACATTGCGTTACCAAATCCGAGAGTTGCTATTGTAGTAACCCTGAAGTGCTCTGGAAAGGAAAGCTGAATTAGACGCGAGGGGGGATTCTCAGATTTCAGAAATCATATTACTTTATCAATCCTTTAAAGTTTTGCATCGTAATAATGGATATACTATATTTTAATGCTAAATTTAACATTAAAATAAAACGTGGTGTTCCACAAAGTATACATAGCATATTAATTTAGTTGTCAATTCATTCACCTTTCAGAAACTACAGCCTGTTATGGTCACATATTTTCGGAATTCTCTCTTGACTGACCTTGTTTCAACACGCCCCATAAAGATGGCTCGGCATTAGGAAACAGAGGTCATTTGATTCATGTTTAACGCTTAATTACTGAAAGCTACCAAACTGACAGGATTATCATGTATAGAAACAGAATAGACATTGAGGGTTACCAAAATACCGAATCATTCATGTGAATGCGCTTTCAAGTGAAGCCATTTTCAATGATCTATTTTAAGACTGTTTTTTAAAGAGTTTCCAATTCGGAGAGCCTTGTTAAATGAAATACCCAAAATTAGCGTAAACAATCCTTTTGGGGGAAGAGACCGGGTTGTGCCTCGCCGTTTGTTCACCGTCGTATGAAATCGGTGACTGATCGGTGCAAGTCGACAAATGTTACCAGGCCCCTCGCATGACGTCGACGTTAAGTTCACTTCTGTGACTTTTTATCTTCCAAGTAGTTGGAAGAATATTTATAAAGTCAAAACAGTTGCAAATCTTGTCGATTGATAGTCCTTATTTAACTAACTGAAAGTTATGCCCAAAGTGAAGAGAAGTAGAAAACCTCCACCCGAAGGATGGGAACTCATTGAACCGACGTTAGATGAATTGGATCAGAAAATGAGAGAAGGTATTAATTAAATGACAACTGTAAATTCTAATTTATATACTTGCGCATTGATTTAGTAAAACGTCTTGCTTTTATCAAGATTTTATGATGTTACATGACCTATGGATATATCTAAGAACTGATGCAGTTTAACAGGTGGTGCATAACTTCCTAAGATAGGAAGAACTTCTTCTAAAAAAGGCATCGTTATGATTTAGATTATTCTCATGTAGTAAAGTTAATTTTCCACGGTAACGTCTTTTTACATAGCTGAACAGGAACCTCACGAAGGAAAGAGAAAAGTCGAAGCTCTCTGGCCAATTTTCAGGTAATATAAAACGAAAGTATTCAGGTAAAATAAAAGTTTTGTCAAGGATTTTAGCAGACCTTTAGCTGGATTGCTTGGTGTCTTTTGGTTTAAGTACTCATACTGCCTTATTGAATGTTGATGTTTAGAATTCATCATCAAAGGTCAAGATATATTTATGACTTGTTTTACAAGAGAAAAGCTATTAGTAGGGGTAAGTACTGTATTGTAGCACATACAGCTTACAGTAAGTGCCTTTTCACCACAGATTCTACAAGATCATTTGTTGGACAAGTTGACAGATTCAATATGCAACATTAAGGATGGCATTTTCTGAAATCCAACATTTTTTTTGTACAGTCGTGAAACTAAAAACTAAGATTTGCCAGAGTTTAGAATTTTCCACAAGCATTCTCAAAGTAAAAATTTTACTGAATAAAGCCATTTTACATCAAGTTATCATGAACAAAAAGTACTGAAAATCTCTTTGCTGTTAAAAATGTAGTATGGTATTTATTGTAGCTGCTTCTATGAACAACACAAATTTGTAATAGTTCTTTGATTCACAATTAATTGAAACTGAACTAGAATTACAAGTATAAATTGTTTCACAGATACTCCAGGTCACTGAACTTTTATCTATATTATTTTCAGAGCTTTATGAGTATTGTTTGAAGGAAGGCATAGCAGATAAGAATTTAATTGCCAAGTGGAAAAAATCAGGATATGAAAATCTATGTTGTCTTCGTTGCATTCAGACGAGAGATACTAATTTTTGCACAAATTGTATCTGCCGTGTACCCAAGAGCAAACTGGAAGAGGTATAAAGAGTAGTTATGATCAGTAATAAGTTAATTAAGATTATTAAAACCTGTAACAGTTTTTCTTAAATCTTTGGATCAAAATCCAGAGTAGATTAACCTACTACTCAGTGTGGTAAATGCCCTTTCATGGTACTTATTGTAATGAACAATGAAAAATAAAAAATAGTAAGTAAATTGTTAAAATTAATGAAGTAACCATCAAGCTTATGGATTCTATTTCTGCAAGGGACTTGAAAAGCATATTTCTAGTGCAACAAACTTGATGGACAAGAGCAATCTGTTGACACTGAACTGGCACATACAGCATATTATAAACTACTGATTCTGATGATTTACCATAAAACATAACTTTAGGTTAGAAGCTGTGAAATGTCTGAAAATAGAACATTTGATTTTTTTTTCAGGGTAAAGTTGTTGAATGTGTAATCTGTGGCTGCAGGGGATGTTCCGGATAGGACAACAGTACATTGAAAGCAGCTTGTAAGTGGCTATTAATTTTAGCTTGAATCTGTTGTCTTTGGCATGCCAGTTCCTTTTCTTTGCCCATTCAGTCATAGTCACCCATTGACAGGTCAATTTAAATAAAAAAATGTTATTAAAATTATCTATATTTCAGTTACCCATACATTCACCTATTCCTATCAGTTGAAATGGGGCTAAGTTGGCTTTGTCTACCTGTTGAATGAAATTATCTGATATTAACCAATTTTTGTAAAATACAGTGTAAATACCATCAAAGGCACTATTGGTTCAACCGATTGTCACCAGAGGAGTTTCCCTGTGATGAATGAAATTGGGTGGTGTAAGAGTAAAAATAATGAATGGGTCTATTTACTCCAGATATCCTTATTTGCTTGATGAAATTACTGTTAGGGTACAGTCTCAGCCACAATAAACTGGAAGGAGTTTACCCTTTAACTCAAAAAGGCTATTAATCAGATTAAAATACTGCAGTGTACCCTTGCCCCTTAATAGCCTCACGATTTTGCTCCAGCAAACCCTGGAAGCTTTTATGCAGAGGAGGTGGTAAAACTGTGGCTGGCATCAAAGAGTTGAAATTTCCATGTATCGGGAGCAACTGAGACTTTTGCTCAAGGCAACCCTAGACCTTGAGAAGTGGCTCACTGTTTAATGAAATTGGCTGGCATCAGCCAGTATAAATAAAGCACTGAAGAATTAATATTACTTTTAATTTGAATTTTGTGTAAGGATAAACAAGTCTTGGTGACACAATGAAAGATAGATATCTTGGTGTTTTCCGTGGTTAAGTGGTAATTGTAAAGGACCAACACAGGGAAGTGAAAGAAGTCTGCTTGATCATTCATTTTACATTTAGAGAGTTTCTGAGTACTATGGGGTCAACAATGAAACTAAGCTTTGCAGTTTTTAAATGGACAAAGATTTCAGGAGTATATGTTCAGTACTTGTGAAGTGGATAGTTCTCAGTAA
This sequence comes from Nanipora kamurai, assembly GCA_036872915.1. Classification (NCBI taxonomy): domain Eukaryota; kingdom Metazoa; phylum Cnidaria; class Anthozoa; order Scleralcyonacea; family Helioporidae; genus Nanipora; species Nanipora kamurai. The sequence goes on along the minus strand of JBAHVQ010000482.1, from coordinate 723,006 downwards.
AACTTTCTTGTGGTTATGTCATGTACAATTATGTATAATAAACCATATTTTAAATGTTAAGAGTTTCCAATAAATTGTCAAAGATGGCATTCTGTTTTCATTTTTTGTGTTTTCATTGTGTTCTCATTTTTGTGCATTTGGTTTTCATTTTTGTGCTCTCTGTTGGTCCAGCTGTATGCAGAGCTTGATTAAAGTTCTTGCATAGTTGTCCTCATATCCATTGCTGGTCACAGTGTATTCCCTCTTAAACTACCATTTTATTCTTTTGCCTTCTTTTCACTTTCACTATGAGCCATTTCACCAACAAACCTAGAAGTTGTAAAATCAAATTTAACAGAGGAATGCTGTTTGTTTCAACAAAAGGGTTAGATAAAATGCACTGGTTACTGTACTTTTAGTCATGCTGTTATTTCCCATTATAAGGCTATCTGGAAATAATTCATTTATGAGGTGCAGTAAAGTATAAGTAGACTAAATAATGTAAGATTTGTAAAAATAATAACATGCAGTCTCTGAAGGTGGACTTAGAGACAAATGTTAGTCTTTAAACATTGACCAATTGCAAGATTTTTGAAAGATAATTTCTGTTGTATAAACAAGTTGTGTCTTCTTTCTAGATGATTGCTTTGGCACCAGACTGAATATTTTCAAATTTAGAACTTTGACTTGTACCCAAATGAAGTAAAATATTGTTACAATAGGATATGATAGGTTGAATCATAACTTTACAGGTGAAGATAGCAGCATGTGGACTACTTTGTTTAAATGGCAGTTGTTTAAATTGCAGATAGCAGCAACTTCTTGTCGGGGTTTATCCACCAAATAAGATATCCAGCCCTTGTACAACATCCTTCAAGGATCTATGACCAGTAAATTTGCTGAGTTTCAACCCTGTGATCCCCAAAGGCCTTGCTGTAGCTGAATAAAATCGTCTTGTAGTGCCCAGAATAAAAATAGTACAATAAAACATGGCTGAGAGGACATCATAAGATTAAACCAAGAGCTCATGACCTCTATAGGTTGTCTGAATGAGACAGGATATACAGTAGTGGCTAAAAAACTTGCATTTAGTTCTGCTAGAACACCCTACTGTGTAAACATCATTCACTGTACTTTGCTCGTCTGACTAATTTTGTAGATGGAATATAATTTTAATGTCCATAAATTAGACTTGTAAACAGACATTTGTTATGGGTATGACAGCTCAAGGGTAGATAAAAGTGAAATTGTTGATCCCCAACCATACTTCTGGATGGCCTGATACTGTGAATTGAACTGTTAATTTTTTTTTTTGACAGAATGTGTGTTAACATAATTATTATAACTCAAGGCAACAATTTTTCTCTAAGCAATGAGAAAATTTGCACTCTATGAGTAATCACATTTTGTTACACAGACTTAAGTTTTCCAAATTGATGGTGGACTGTTTGACCTATCAAATGTTTTCTCTTTACTGATTCTGTAGTAAATAGGTACCATGTGATGATGTTAGTTGTTACTCCAAGTGACAAACCATACCGGACAAGTAGAGAAAACTCTGCTTGAGTAGAGTGTTCTCTACTTGTCCGGTATGGTTCGTCACTCGGAGTAGCAACTAACGTCATTATTCTCCACCCGAGTTTGTTCTTCTGCTCAAGCCAGGTACTATGTGCATGCAAAAGTTAGTATGGCCTATATATGAGGTGAAAATGATCCCAATCACCTTGTTTGATGTGGTATTCACTGTTGTATATGACATTGTTTAAGGAGAAAGAGGGAAGATGTCAATTATTTAGTGCAAAAAAAAAAAAAATAAAGGAAATGCAATTAGAATGTGAAAATGGCTGTCCCAATGACATTTGACCAGGATTGTGAGCTTAATCCTTCCATTCCCAGATGCTTCCCATAACTAAATCAAATAATTTGACAATGGCCAATATCAGTTACCTCTGGGACAAAGGGGTCCGTTGGATGGCTTTTTTATTTTAAAATTATACAAGATTAAGTGCAACAAGTTTATGTGACCCGTACTAATAAACATGTTAAAATAGAATTGAAACTGAAAATATGATCTGCCATTTCAAATATATAGATACTCAGTTGTAGCAGTTTTCGATACTAAGATTTCTTACATGCTTCCATTCTGTTCAGTTGTGTTCAATTTCTTTACGAGCAAAAAATGATCTTTTTTTAAAATTATATACCCAAACTGAATTTATGAACTCCAAGTACTTGAAAAACGTCAACAGACAATGCTTTGGTTTATCCAGATAGCTGGTAAGCTTGAAAGGTATTCAACATGTCTTGGCAGGTCAGGACACCATGGCATTCAAAGAGAAACAATGAGTAATTTCTGCTCTGCTGCCTCATAATTTGGCAAGGGCAATATGAGAAGTATACAGTTTGCTTTACCATTAAATTTTTATTACCGTCTTGGTTTTGAAAGAGGACTAAAAAAACCTTGTTTATAAAGGAAGACCCCCATTGCCTTGTAGTGGTTATGTTTATACAATGCCTTCATACAAATGAACTGTTCCTGCAGAAACTGCTAAAAATAGTTTCTGGTCACTGACCAAGAATGTCAAACAGCATTGAAATATCAGGAGGAACATGGAAATCAGCAGGTTTAAAAAACACTTGGGCACTATAAACCCAAAATATTGATGGGTGCTTTAGCTCTAAATGATGTAATAATCATTGACGGAATATAATTCAGTGAGATATTGAACCATTTGTTTCTAAGTGTTTTCTTCAGCTGAAAACAATCGGCTGGCGTGAGGAAGAATAAAATTATGAAGGGCTACCGCCACCAAAGAGAACGGGTTAACAGCTCCAGCGACAGTACGTGGGGGCCGGATACTCTGGTTGCAGATCAGTCGAAGTATCCGGTGGAAAGCGTGTTGGGGGGTCAGTTACGTTCAATAGCCCTCAATATTTATGTTCTGCACTTTATCGCTGATATAGAAGCAAAGGCGCAACATTTTCTTGAAGGAGAAAGGCAAAAGGGTCTTCCAGGAAAATGGAAGTTAGCTTACCAGTTGATTGAAAAGACAAGAGCCAGGCATAAACTCATCAGTACAAGCATATGAAAGGAGAATTTCACGAAAATCGTCACAACTAATCCCGTTAAAAACAAAGCACAAAAGACTATATTCACCGCGATTAAAAGCTTCGGAGATGCTCCAGGTTCGAATATCGATTGAACTACTGCTTCCATCATGGCGAAATGTTTTTTCAAAGCAGTTCACTGTCACAACAATTTCCGGTGGAATTCCAGAAAATTAAGCCCGTAACTTTTACCGTAGAAGGAATACAAGTCCGGGGAGAAGTATTATTCTACACACGCAAAAAATCTACTTTAAGACTTGCTGACAAGTTGTGTTCGCCACAAGCCATCAGCGAGTCTGTTGATAAGTTGTGATCACGGTGTTATTTTGTTCAGCTGCTTTCAACCTGTCATAGGAACTTTTTTATACGACAAAAAACTGTGCTAGAATTATGAGAATTGTTTCGACAATTTTTCGCTAGTCCGATTCAATAATTAACCAAGTAACAATTCTGAAACAACTCTGAAACAACTCGTTCCAGACTTTTCAACAACAAGGAATAAGCCGTGCGAACATATTCTAATATCAACTCGATGGAACAATTTGTTAAAATGTTGATGAAGGTTTGTGACAAGTTATGTCTTTCCACATGCCGTACACTTCCTTCACCATACAGCAGTTGCCTGTTAAACTGCGATATGGCAGATGATACAGAAAAGAGGCCAACTATTTTTATGCTACGTAATTGTATAAACATGGATACAATTCGAGCTATGTGGAATATCATAGTAGTTTTACACAGGGCTGGACCCAGGCAAATAAACGTAGGTCTGGTGTACTAGTTTACTGGTTTGAGGTGACATTTCCTTCGTATATTTACGAAGGTATACTGACAACCTATATTGACATTCAGAACATGACCATTTTATGTGATTTTGTTTCGTAATCCGTGAAATTTCAAATAATCTGAGGTTATATTCCGGCCGGAATGTTTATGAGGAATTTTTCTCCGGTATACTTTAACGCCACTGAAAGCGGGACAAGTTAAAACGAGAAAGTGTTGTCTTTACTTCCGTGATTAGGAAGCTTGGCTCAGCAGGCTGTCTACAGTCCCATTGCATCTTTAATTATGGAAGAACGGCTTCAACACAGCGACGTCCTTCATGGTATTACAAATGATGTCTTCCAGGTAATTCTCGAATATTTTTTTCCTTGAAGTATTACTCCGTTGTTCGCTTCCCCTTTACTGTAATTTCTCTTCCCAGCGAATTCTCGACTTCGGCCCACAACTTCGGGAATTTGTTACCTTAGCCAAGCAGTATCACAAAGCTTTACTAAGTGAGTATTTATTATTTATCTTTTGTGATTCTACGGGTACCTTTGAGTTGTTGTAGTCGATTTAGATATTTTTGTTTTGCTGTAAATTTAGGTGCTTCGGTGGCCGCGAATTCTTTCTATCAGGGTTTTACAAAAATCGCACATTTCGCGTCGGAGGCAAGGAGCTCGAACAAACTATTGGGTAGGTGTGATAATTCATAATAATTTGTCTTCTGGTAAATCTGTAAATGTGACATTGCCTATGTTTTGTTGGTATTTATTATGCTTCAAGCGTGAGAAAGGGACTTCTGTGTATGTTAAATTCCCTTCGCTTGTTTAATTATAGAATTATGTATTTATACTTAACCAACATCGAGTAGAATCTTTCCGTGATTGAATCCTGAAACTACAAAACTTAACTTTTAAGAAATACATTTCTCGTATTTATTCAACTGAGTCGGTTGCTAAGAAAATTGTGCGTCTATTAGTAGCATCCATATCTCTCAGGCACTTACTGATTCCGAAGGAATGCTACGCACTGGAGACAAGAAAAACGGTAACGAAGTATCCGAAAATACTTTAAAGTTCGACCCTGATTTCCTACAATTCAAAGGGTTTTTTTTGGTTTATACCCCATTAACTGACGGAATATCACTGGCTTGCAGTTTAAGTAATGTCTTCTGAACTCTCTCCCTCGACTTCACTTGTGTTGCCAAGTCGCTATTGTTGACATACAAACTTTGTCACAAATCATTAAAGAATGGATACATGACAAACAAGTAGTTTTAACCCATTGCTTCTTTCTACCTTTTGTTTCTGAAAGAAAAAATTAGCGAAACAAAAGCCGAAAAGGTCATGTAATATCACCCGTAAATCGGCGGGGGGTTTACAGTGACACCTGAAGATTTTAACTGTGATATTTTGAGGAAGACTAGTGGCTTCGATTTGTTGTCTCAAGGAATGACAAAAGGAATCGAGGCGGTGTTGATTTTACTTTCAAACTCCAAAAGACAATTTTGAAATATTAGTAAGAACAGCCGACAGCTGTATTCAATTTCATTGTTCGCCGCTATTCTGATAAATCTTTAATACCGCCGTATGCTCAAAATTAGTACAAAATATGATATTGTGTGGTGTTTATCTAACACGGAATTGAACAAGGAATTTCCATCACTGAGCTCCACTCAAATTTTCAAGGTTGACAATCAAAATGAGGATGCTTGCCACCTTTAATGTGACAACACCGACATAATAATTCTGACTTGATTATTTTGAATACCGAACGAAACATGACATTTACGATTTTGTTGCGTATGCATTTCCTAAAGTTTCGAGCTATAAACGTTGTAGTGACGGGATGAAAACTGAGTAACCTCGAGAAATTTGACTCCGTAAACAAAGTCAAGTTAATCAATATTTACTTGGCACGCTTCAACGTTGTTCACGATTCTTGAAATGATTTCAGACATATGTTTGTAACAAAAATTCGGTTTTCATAAATTTTAACACTGATTAATGAGCTGACAGGTAATTTTAAGCCGATAAGTGATCAAAAAAGTTAAAACCTAAGGATTATTTTGCTAAAATGTAAACGTATCTTTGTTTGCGGAAGTTAGTTTATGCAATATTAGAACCGGTCCAGTATTGTGTTAATCTGTTAAAAGTTAATTTTATACTCATTAAACTAACTAGAAGGTACATTTAAACATTGCGACACAAGATGAATTTTGTTGTCATTGTCTGCTTTAGAACAAGGAAATGCCGAATAAAAGTTTCTTTTAGGATGAAGGTTTTGCAAGTTCTCTTGCGATGCTTGTATAACTAATAAGCAACATTCACACTGTCACGTTCCATGATCTATTTTTGTGACCTGGAGATGAATATTAATTTATAAACATCATTTTCATCTAAATATTTAAAAAAGTTATTGTGTAAGCTCAAAGCAAAATAATTTCATCTGTTGCTCAGCACATTTTTCATTTTCTATTTTTTAATAACTCTTCTCACATTTTAAGGAAAGGGAATATGTGACATAATAGCTGCCCGCAAACAAATTGAAAACCAAACCAACAATGTGGTGAGTTAATGGAATATGTTGATCAATATCTATTACTAACTGCCTTTAGGACATAAGATATTCAACATCATGTTTTATTTTAAGAGGTTCAGCAAAGGAGGATTTCCTGTCCTTCCAGATTAGGAGGAGGTCATGATTTAAGTTCATGGAAATTTGTTTTCTATTTGAAAGTTTTGAAAATACACCAAAAATGAATTATAATAAGACAAATTTCTTGAAAAAATTTTGTACTTTTCATTGGGATGAAAATTGTTTTCCATCTGTTAGGAGAGGAAATTGCCCCAACAGGCCTTCCTTGTTTGCACTTCTGTTCATTTTTTCTTTTCAAGAAAATACATTTGGCGTGCATCTGGGAGTAGCAAATGTATCTCCAGGCTAAATTAGAAGGGAATTAGAGTGCTTTGGCCATTGAATAAAAATTGCATGTTGGTTGTAGAGAAAGAGCTGAGAGGAGAGTTAGTTAAACAGCATTGTAACATGGCAAAATTAGTGATTAAAAATAACAATATTTAAGAATTTTAATAAAAGTATATGAAGATAACAATATTCTAGAAAAGGAAGACTTTATTGACATTACAAATTGAAAGACACATTTGGGAAGTTTAATTCCCAGTGATTAGTGAATACATCAACATTCTTCTTCATTTATTAAACATTTGATTTTAAATCATTCTATTTTGCCTCTAAAGTGTTACCAGTTTTGTAAGAAACTTCTGCTTATTTTATATTTAGATAAAAGCACTCAGTCAAGATTTTATCATTCCTCTAGAAACATGGATTGAAAACGAAATTAGCTCAACAAAAGTAAACACAAAGTTATTTTTAAATAAGTTAGATTTATTGTGACATCTTCACCAATAGTATAAAATATAAACAAGGTAAAAGGTTTAAGATTTATTAAAAAGTTTAAAACATGAATGTTTCTGATCTGCTTGATCATTGTCAGACCTGATAATGGTCAAGAGGATTGAAAATGTTTGTGCTTCAAACTTTTAATAAATTTTAAACCTTTTACCTTGTTTATAAGTTAGATTTAATTTAATAAGTTAGGAGGTTAATTCAGTCTAAATACCTCTATTAACCAGTATGTGTCTACCAAGGGCAGCTGGCATGTAAAATTGTCTGGCATTAGACAACATAAAATAATGAAAAGGATCTTTTTTAGCTACGTTTGGAATGAATTGGTTAAGGGGCTGTTTGCGTGAGACCAGTACAAACTCAGACCAGTATGTTAGTGAAAATTTTCTGTAGTATTTATATGAAACCAGAAAGAAAAGCCAGATTCTGATGTAATGGACTGTATTCAGTGTCTTTATTCCTGTTTGTAATGCTACGGTATTTCTGCTCTGAGCTATAACATTGACTGATCCTATCAGAATTTGTGCTTTCACAAAGAAAATTTTGCACCAGTCTAAATTCGTTTGTGTTGGTTCGGCACCCAGCATGAGTCAGACCAACCTGACATGATTTTTTGAACCGTTCTCGTGTTAACTTAAATAAGGATTCATATGGAGGGCAAACTCAAATCATGCTGGTCTGACTTCGTACAAGTCTCGTGTAGTCAGCCCCTACAAGAAGAGAGATCTTTAACAGTAGGCCTGCTGACCCAGAGCTCTCCATTTCATAAGTACAATGGTCTGCTGTTGAACAGCATAAAAATAATAACAAATGGGGCTGTTTTGGGCCATCTTGGGAATGAATGGCAAGGGTGCCCTTTAGTATTTTACTCTGGCTAATTTTCCTGGAGCATTTTACTGATTGTCACAAGGATAAGCCTGGGTGTTGAAGGGTCAATCTCTAGTTTTCAATTATCAGTTAAAATTCGGGGATTGGTGCAGGAATACAAATTTATCATGAACCTTCTAAAACTCAACTAATTCATCAGGAAAATTCAAAAGAAGTGAATGTTTAATCTAAGGAATATTTGGCATTGGCACTCAGTGACATGAAATGATATTGATATAGGGTGAAGGAAATCTTCGAGTGTCAGAATGATATATTTCAAAAATATATCATTCTGACACTCAAAGATTTCCTTCACCCTACATCAGTATCATTCAATGCTTAATCTGTCTGTTAACACTGATTCAGTGAATTTATGGAATATCAGTTCCATATTGCATTTATAGCTGCTGCCTTTTACTTATATTTTTCATAGTAAAAGGGATTTCTTTTTACTTTGTTGGCCCTTAAGAAACATTTTACATCCAAAGGTGACTAAGAACAAGTTTTAGAAGTAAATTACACCACTCTGGTTCTATGGCTTGTGTTTGTATGTCCCAACACAGTACAGCCTTGGATTTTGTGAATATTGGTGCTAAATATAGAACTTTGTTCCTATCATATCTCCTTTGTGGAGGAAAAATTGTCAATTTTCAAAGAATTTAGATGAATAAAGTTGGTGTTTGATATATTCCTTTTCCAATATTTTTTTTGGAAAGAGGTGAAAAGTGATCTTGTATCATTAATAACAGCAGTACCATGTTCCCAACTAATATATTCAGCAGTCTTATCACTGTTTAACTTTTTATACTGTTTATAATCAGCTTTCCTACACCTTGCTTCACAGCATTCTACATTTTTACATTGTTCTGTGATAGATACTGGTACTGATATACAATATCCATACAAAATATACCAATGGCTCAGATTTACCCCAGTTTTTTGTTTTTGTCAGGTAAAGCAGAAAAATTATATTCAAGATACAAAAACAGCCATGGAGGTATGTTTAGCAGAAATGCACTGGTCTTGAAGTCATTCATTTTGTATCAATATAAAAAAATAACCCATTTCTAACAAAGTTGATTCTTTAACTTTTAGGAAAGCCCCTGTCACTTAAGTGTAGCACTGTTTACTTTGGTAACTACTCAGTTCACAACTTAAATAGAAAACCTGACTAATGACCATTTATTGTAAAAATCTAGAGTGAATGACAGCAGGTGGTGGATCAAGGATCTGAGTAAAGGTGCCTGGTCCACAATGGGGTGTAAAATTTGAACAATGTTTTATATGTCATAGAATGGTTAGAGCATCTCACCGTTCATCAGAGGGTTGCAGGTTCGATTCCCATCTAGGGCTCAGAAATTGTTTTTCTTAGATAATGAGCTTGATGAACATCCAGTAGTCATCTAATATTTACCAAGCTCCCATGTGAACAAACTTTATGTTTAGCATTAATATTAAGAAATATCTGTTGAGATCTTTTTCATTTCTGATAGGAAATTGTTAACAAGTTTTTCAATTCTCTGTAAATTGTAAAATAAATCTTTTTAACAAAGGAACGACTTAATTTTTTATTTTTCAATATCGTGAAAACATGAACCCTAGGAACCATGCATTAACAGATAGCCTGACATGTCTGACTAACTGTTTCACATGATGGATGTGGCAATTATTATGATATAGTTATTGAACAAGGCTCTGTTAACATCAGGATTATCAGCCAAACCAAGGCTGAGACACAAGATGCACTGTCACTGAGACCTAAGCTAGCTGCTAATTGCCTACTGCTCAAGCTGAACTGATGGTGTAATTACATGGCATTTCTGACCTAACAACAACATCTAAGACATCTATGTTTACTATGATAATGCCTACAGCTAACATCATTAACTTTTTCACTGCCACCTCTCTCGCTTTGACAAGTAAATCATCTGGCATTAGCAGGAATAAAATAATAAGAGTCCCCTGAGGCAGGAAAAGGGTTAAGCTCTGAACTTGATAATTTCAGAAGTTAACACATCGATAAGTGTACCTTTTTCTCAGAGTTTTTGAGCATAGTGAGGGGCTTGTAATGGAGTGGGCTGAAGAGAGGTATACAGAATGTACAAACAAAAAGGTGGTCAAGCATACAGACAAAGGTTGAGTATGCTGAGGTCACAAACTAACATGGCCACTAGTTACTTTGTAATTACCTCTGTAAATGATTTCCATGCAACCATATGGGGGCGATCTTGGTTGAACTTCAACAGAAGTTGAACGAAACTTCAGTTCTGTGTGGAATATGAATATGGGCACGATATCAAGGGATTGACTGCAAACCATTTATAAATGCTCCATGCAGAATTACTTGAGCTTGCTGTAAGTAACAAACAATTATTCCCAGTAATTCACAATAAATACAATTTATCTTAATCCTAGCTTGTTGATAAAGCCAAAACAGACTTGATGAAAGTACGGAAAAAAAGTCAGAGGAGTAAAGCAAGTGAAAAATATGAGCTAAAAGAACAGCAGGTAGATTTTTTTATACATTTAGATAATTATTATTGTGTACCAGTATGTTTGTGTGGTATTTGCAATTTTAGGATTAAATAAGTTATTTTAATATTTTTTAGAACAATTAACGTAAATTTGTCTTTGAGACTGTATTGGAAGAAAAGAAAAAAAATATAAAGGCAACTGTTTTGTCTTTGGCATATGATTACAAAACATCTTCTTTTCTACTTATCATCTGTGTTCTTTTATATTGAACCCTTTAACAGCCAAGGCTTATTCCTTTCAGGAGTAAAATTGTCTGGGGCAAGCCAGAGTAAAATACCCAAATGCACCTTTGCTCTTCATGGGGTAACTGTGAAATGCTTTTGTTTGACTTAATGGTAGATAACTTCAGCTCATGAACAGCATCAAAAGAAACTAGATGAATTGAGAGTGTATGGCTGCCATAAGGTAGGTTGAGTAAATTGGTGAACTGGTGAGGATTTAAGGCAGTCCACCAAAAAACTAAAAGAAATATTGTTGTCAACTGTATGTTTCTACTTCCTAGGCAATAGAAGCTCAAAGAAATACATTTTCATTTATTGTTGAAAAAATGATTTCTGTCACAAAGATAGATGTTGTTCATCATGAAAAGGTTTGTGCTATGGAGAGGTGTTTGACAACTTTTGATATTTTAACCATGACCAAATGTGGGGTCTTTTTTATAGGCAGACCAGTACAATATGTGGGGAAATAAGTACCTAGAAATAAGTTTGCTGTTGACTGTGTTTTTAATACTGTATTCCCCAAAAGTATTTCAAATTTTACAAACCCAGATTGTCCCAGTTGAAGGCAATTTGGTTTCCATACTAGATAAAGACATTACTGTACATACTACATAATTTCTGCAATGCTGGCAATAAATTAATTAACTCCTTCATTGCTGCATCTCTCCTTTTGATAAGTAAACTCAACTGGCACTAGCCAAAATGAACTAATAAAAGTCCCCTAAGGCAGATAAGGAGTTAATCAATGGCATAGAAACATATATTTAGGATTTTTCAGAGGGGCAGTTGCCCCAGCTTTTTCTCATGGAAAACTTTTTTATTTTGAAATAATTATAGGCATTCAGTTTGTTAGGCTCTCGTTTACCAGTATGGGAGAATTTGGTGAGGCAACCGTTGCGACTGGAATTGAATGTCAGCTTATTATTAAAGGTAGGATGATCATTAATTAGAAAGTTATTTTGTAATTCAGTACTCCTTTGCAGCCAGAATCCAGTTTTGAAAATCTTTTGAGAGCTAATTTCATTCTCCCATTTGATTGGGATAACATCATCCACTTTCATTCATTCTAAGGGTTAATATCACTTTTGTATTTCATTGTAGCAAGTCACCGGGAATGGGAGTTATGAAAAGACCCTTGATGAGCATCTGCCTTTGAAAAGTTTACCTTCCGATACAAGACGTTCCGTTTCTATAGAAGAGAAAAAGATTTCTGATGCTAAAAGACTGTCTCACCAGTTTTCTGTTCAGATGTCTGTGAAACAAAATGAGCAGCTTAGCGAAAAGGAAAACAGGTATTTCTTGGTCTGTTCAGTAAGAAGACATGTGGGGTGGGTGGGTGAGTTTTTGTGAGTGTTTGTTGGAATTTTATCACTAGAAGGGCTCTTTCTAATCTCATTTATTTTTAACTTTGACTTTACAGGGTTAGGTTACAAGCTGTGTTTCAGCATACAGCTGCCGATTCCACTCAATTATCCTTTGAAGCGGTAAGAAACATACTCAGTCTTGGATGAAACTGCCCTAGCTCCCAAAACGTTAAAAAAAACTGGGCTTGAGATGATATAAACACAAGATAACGGGATCTGTTCATGTTCAAGTCCCTTCCACCTTAACTATTTAGTGGTCTAGAAAATGCTAAAAACCATAGAAGAGTTCTGCCACTCCTTTGGGGTGACAGTTCGTTGCGTCGCAATGAACAGTCACCAGTTACGAGTGCAAAAGGGATAGGTTCGTCTGCACGCCGGTTAATTTTTGGTTGACAGTTTTTCATAGATTTCAGGGAGTGGGAGAAAAATACAAAAGTTGGCCAAGGGCACTGTCCTGTCTACGGTCTTTGAGATGTAAAGAGTTAATTTGATACAACCCTAAATTACCCGCCAACAGGACCTCACAGGTCTAAATATGTACAATTATGTACGTTACTGATGATACAGAAAGCTGTTTTCACGACATAAATTGGACGCTTGACCCTTGAAAGCATTGCATTGAAAGACCACGGGCAGTATAGTTTTCTGGTAAGGACCTCCCGTCGATCATTAAGGTTTTAGTTCTTACACTGTTATTTGATCCTGATGATGACTGTACGTTCGAAATCGTAATATGCACAATTTTTTCTTGAAGGGTGATATAATTAAAGCATTAAGTAACGTCACCTCTGGATGGCAATATGGCGAGAACACAAAAACGCAAAAGTTAGTAAAACTGATCTTTAAATGTAATTCCTTTTACTCTGGCTAACTAACCATTTTGCCTAAGTTATTGTTTTATTTGGCGTGCTATGTTTACCATATCATGTTTACAATAAGGTCTGGATGGTTTCCTGTGGCTTTTACCGAGAAAGTAATGGGAGTGCTAACCAGGTATGAGAAAAATTGCCATTGCACCAGTAAAAGATTAATTGATAGTAGTGACGTCGCCTGTTTATTTCTTTTGAATGGACATCGTGACCTCTGCTGGGGACATTACGCCTTCAAAACTTTGATATTTTAGGAACTTCGACTCTGGGATATATGTTGGAGTATCATTAGTGTATTATTAGTATATTTCACCGGATACACAATGGTATATAGTGCAGATGGTCCACTGGTGTAAGATCGAATAAGTACGAGGTTACCGAGCTCCGTGGGCTTTGCCTTGGCTACTACCATTAATGATATTGTCATACTAACACCAAACCATCAGTATTCTCCGTTTGCAGTGCTCAATTACTCAACTACTAGCAAAGTTTCCACGCGTTACACACAATTAGCCCAAGCGAGAGCATACAGCAGGTCCGTTCATGATGTTGAACGAGACGAAAGGAAAGAACTCACCCAAAGCCAAAAAATATACTTAAGCTGTACTTGTATATTTGTAAGATTTTTTTCGATCGGTTTGTCCGCGTTCAGGTCAAAGAAGATGTTCTTCTTTAGTCTGCCGGTCCGACATTACGGGGCTTTAATCAATGTAAAGTTAACTCTCTCCAAGCAATAAGTCTCCCATTTACAAGTAAAATCGTCTCATGTTAGGCAGAGTAAAATATTAAGAGGGCTGCTCCCCTCGAAAAATAGCTTGGCATACTTGCCGTGTCTAAACAAGTTTCAAAATGACTCTGGCATGGATCACTACTTAATACGAGGTTTTAGTTGAACCATTAGTTTATTTGTTTTGGCTGTTGCCGAGATTCTCTCTTGAATTTAGAAAGTGAGTAAACAGATTTATTTTGTTCATGTTTTCTATGAAAGTACCAACCCAAATCACACAATGCCTTCATCAGGCCACGCACATCAACGACCTGCAGTTTTTCAAGCCGTAAACGGCACAAATGCTGGCACTGTGAACGGTTTTCCGGTTATTCCTGATCGAGACTACGGAATTCCTCTGAAGAATATCAAAGCAAAAGGTAAGAACCTGAGCTGTGGCTTCACATTTAGGAAAGAGGGCAGCTCCATTCGTTTCTTAACTTTTTGTTTTTCCAAATATCTATTCAGTAATATTGCATAACTTTCAGGCATTTAACTCTCATACTTTTCTTTTTGTAAAGAGAACAACAATCACGTTTCACCAAGGAGAAGTGATTCCACTTCCTCTGGTATCCAGTCCAGTCAAAATTCAGTCTCGTCCCTGGAATTCAGCCCAAGTAAGCAAGACCCAGAAAGAGAGGAGAACGATATAGAACCTTATCTTCCCCCACCTCCACCCCCACCTCCACTTCCTGTTTTGGAAGAAGACATTTCTATGTCAGCTGCATTTCCCCCTCCGCCAGCGCCACCACCGCCACCAATCGTGTCCAGAAGTTTTGATCAGTAAGTATCTTCTAATGACTTGTTGATCAAACAAACTAAGATGTTTCTACTGTCATTGTTTCTGTAGCTATGGTTGCTATTGTTACTATTGTTGTTGTTATTATTGTTGTTGCTTCTGCTACTGTTGCTGTTGCTATTGTTGCTGTGATTGTTGCTACTGTTGCTGTTGTTGCTGTTGCTATTGTTGCTGTGATTGTTGCTATTACTGAATGCTGAACGCAAATTTGGTTCATGTGCACGCTTGTTACGTATCAGACGACTGGCGAACGTTCCTCAAGCTTGTTATCTCAGAAAAACGATTTCCGAGTCCTAGACGGGAATCGAAGCTGCAATCGTTTTTCTGAGGTAACGAGCTCGACGGCTATTGTTGTTGCTGTTACGATTGTTGTTGTTATTGTTGGTGGTATTAATGCCTTTTCTGCTGCTGTCGTTGCTGCCGTTGCTACTGCTATAATGTTAATTAATGGTAAATAAACGTTAGTATAAGTGGTCATACGATAAGTGAGTGCAATTAAGGATTTACACTACATGTGATGTTTGAAGATGGAGCCAAAATTGCACGAGGCGTAGAACGAATGCAATTTGGCATGATTTTCAAGTATCATGCTTCTCGCTTTTTGCCAGCAGCAATTTTATCATGCATGTGATAAGAATATCAACTCGTAATTTCTTCCAGGGCTTTGTAGACTTCATGAGGATGATAAACTGATGAAATCATTTTAATTGCGCATGTAGTGCCAGAACATTACTCTGTTTCAAGGGTCCTCATTACTGCCAAACTGGTGGAGAGACATCTTTTGATGCAGTAAGATGTTTTGATGTTCTGTAGTGATCAAAGCCTTAATTAGGCTGTAAAAATTCTAACAAAAATTCATGTAAGTAAAATTTTGGCATTGGTCATGGTTATTTATTGTTGAAATTAAGTCTATTTCGCCTTCGTTATACAATTCCTTTTTGAAATTAAAGTATATTTCGCGTTTGTTATAAAATTCCTCGGAACATTAAACCTACATGGATATTTTAAAACAAAAATATGGGTGCATGTCTAATCTGTTTTTTTTGCTAAAAAGTACGCCGAGTTTGAACCGACATGTGATGCAGTAATACATAACGGATTTTTTGAGTTGTTATGTACTAGCAACTATGTCAGACGCTTTGATTTGTTCCAAACAAAGCATCCAGATTTTGAGGCTCATATAGCCGTCTGGTTTGCTAATCACAACAGTGAATTTTAGCCTCTTGAACTATTTTGGACTTCCCTCCCTTCTGCAATAAAGTTCTGCAATAAAGAATAATCTGCAACAAAGAATAATCTTTGAGTCAGTTACCGAGGAAGATAGCAACCCTACAATGACAGCTCTTTCGTTTCGATTTGTTTTTTATGGATTCATGAAGATTACAGTCGCTTAGAAATATCCAATTTCATAAGTTAACTAAGTTTCTATGGAATTGTGAACAGGATAAGAAAAATCTTTTTTCCGCGTTTCATGTTCGTTTTAAAATGACATAGTTCAAAAGTTTTCTCGTTTCAGGAAGACAGTATGTTTAGGGTCCTGGACCGTATATTAGGGGTTGATAACATTGTCTGAATGTTGTTTCTTTATATCCACAAGATCGTTGCTTACATGAAACTTAGCATCCTTTGGTAACTATGTGAGCAGGAGAATCAATCAATCAATAAACGAAACGTCGAGCTTGTGCTAAAAAAGTCGCCACTGCACTGGCTGATATTCCTTCTCAGAAAACTGACTGAAAGGTTATCTTACCTTGCTGCAACCGCGGTATCAAATTCAGAATTAAAAGATACACAAATACGTTATTTAGTAAACTTGATATGATGGAAAAGAACTGAACGTTATGTGAAAAGATTGCCTTCGAATCAGTTTCTATGAAATTTGGAAGAAGGTATGATAGTAAAATAAAGATTTTGTCGTGGTGACAAATATATATAGCTATATTCAAGAATGTATGAATAGAAAAAAAGAAAACGGACATAGGAAAACTTCAAGACGTACGATACACATAAATTGAAAGAAACACAGAATGAAGACACAGCTAAACACGAATGTGGTTGGCCAAACGTTTGTCCAGATGATGAACTTGTGTTTGCCAATATTTTAGGTTGTTATGAAAATATACTTGCATAACTTAACTGACTCGGTGGCGATCTTTCTTAACTTAGTGGAACTTTTTCTAACTATATTGGGTTAAAAGGTATATTTCCGGCTTAGTTTGCAAAAGAGAAGTGCGATTTACGCTATTCGGATTGTTCTAAGTCTTAGTACGTTACCATTCATTATCTATAGCTTTCATACGTTTGAGTTTCAATTACGTACGTAAGTTACGATATGTCGCCTTTATTTTTCGCTAGTTGCGCATGATGTAAAGAAAATTTGTAAATAAGTACGTTGATTTCATAATGATGTACCGTAATGAATACGAAATATTCACTGTCTTCGTTTGGTTGTATAAAAGAAAAGTTTTCCTAAAAAATATTGAGCTATTGCAGGAGTTCCCAAGCTGGGTGAAAATTGTTTGTAAACAAAGGAATTTCCATTCAATATTTGGTCAACTTAACGTTAGGCTTTGAAGTTGCCAGCCAACATAGCGACTTTGAGGTCACGTACAAGAGCTCAATATGGTCGTAGATTATATCTTGATAATTAGCTTGTAAATATTTTTTGTTTTCCTTTGTCGACAGCGCGATAATTCAGCTAAAAAAAATTTGGAATGGTGTTTCACGTGGTAAATCACGTTTGTCATGTCGAAAAATATGACTTAAAAAGGGTAATTGAAGTGTAAATGACCTGATCATAATTTTGTCTTATGTGAAAGAACTCATAAAGTGATAAACAATGGTGTTTACTGTTCTTGTTTCTCACACACTTTTTGATATATTCAGCTGAGACATCCTGTGACATCATTGTACTCCCTCACTTGACTTTGTCCCCCATTAGCCCGCCTAAACGAAACCCCCTGGACGTGCCACTGAGAACAAATTAAGTGAGATGGGAAGGAGCGGTAGATGCCATTCTTTATCACTTTGATGAAAAACAGTAAATTTTCAGGTCATATAGAATTTAAAGTTTTGTTGAGTTAATTGCATAAATCTCACAATGCATCATTTTACCCTCACAGTCGCCACTTCATTCTTCTTAATTTTTTTGAAAAATGACAAAATAAAAGCTCGGAATAAAATTTCCAAACAGTAAGCAAAATTCAATAGATTCAAAAGAATGAAGTTGTAATGATTCATTGTAGTATCTTATGAAACTGGTCTCTGATAGTAGTGGCAATTTCTTTACGATTGACAAGGAACAAACTACTATCGACAATTTTGAATTAAAAACGTTTTACATCAATCTGTTGGATTGTTCATCGAAACACGGCAAAACCCAGCGAAAAAGAAACTATGGATTATATATAAACCAGCTGTTTGAAATTGGGCAAATTGAACCCCCCAATATATAACAACCACCTCAGTCTGACAAATGAAGCAGGTTCTTTTTCCAAGAATTTAATAGAACGCAGAAAACACAGGTTTGGACCTAAATGTGCTTTGGAAATCCATCATGATATACATCCGATTGCCTTTTTATACTAATGAAATTAATATACCGACTGTCACTTCTGCGATAGTTCCAAAGAACCGTATCAAAATTTTATCTGATAGGATTCAGGGGATACGTGCCACATGTAGTTTCTTTTATGGCCAGCAACAAGAAGTATCTGCCCTGTCAGTAACAGACTAATAAGAATTATTTCAGCCTTCCTTTGAAAAATGAGGGTTTTTATATGCGGGTTTTGACTGCGTTTGATGGAAAGTTTAATAGAATTATGACGGTCACTGATAAAGAATGATTTTTCCAAGAACTTACGGGCGATCGAACAATGATTCATAGGAATTGTCTTTTATACAACCAGACTTGGCAATCGGTGCCTCGGTGAATAAGAAACTTAATGTAAATTCACATGATAATTTATACAGCAGACGCAAAATAATTTAGTTTTATAGTGAATTAAACTTAGTTCATGTTTTATTCGAAAAGTGTGTTCTCGTCTAGGTTCTAATCGAGAAATTCATGATGCTTATATATGTCGCGGGTGTGATAGTATGTCGACTTCGCGTGGCGATCTTGACAATTAGTGCCAGTCCACCTGGTATGATTTGCGGTAGCAAAACCTACAGTACCATTTTTCCCATTCTTGGTTACATATTTTTTTATCTTTGAAATATAAATCTTGATACCCAAACCACTTTCAGAAAATAATGCTTAAGCTTCATTCAAAATATTTTCCTACATCGTTAACGATACACTAAACCACATCATATTGGTTGAATGTACCGACGATCACATAGACGTACTGATTCTTCCAGGATCAAACCACTTAATTTATTCTAGATTGCAGTGTTATTTCCGATTTCACTGGTTTGATTCATACTTAATAAGTTGAAGAGTTAGCTCCTCGATTTGAACCATGCCGATATGGAAATATTCTACAGTATATTCCAGCCATTTCTCATAGTTACCACTCATTCATTGAGGAATAATTATTCATTGCATAAATTCTGTTAGTAATCTGATTAAGGGTATTGATAAAGTTTATTGTATTAATTGAGCTATCATCTACCTTTTAAATGCCAGAAGACTTAGCGTATTTGCTGAGACAAATTAGAGTACGAATATGGACGAAACACGGTTCAGAAGAACAGCAGTCTCAATTCATAGATTCCAGGTTCAAACATTTCCAAGTACACTCAAGTTTTAAACAGAATTTACAAAATGTTAAAAATGAAGTGTGTATGAAATTCATTTTAATACAAATAAAAACTTTATTCAACATACGATTTTTAACCTCTGGGACATGTAGATATTCAGCCAAATGTCCATATTACACTCCAAAAAGCAAAATTGTTGAAGCAATGTACAAGGAGTTATAAATATTAATGTAATTCATCCACATGAGGTAGATTATCACCTTCACCAATAATAGCAAGAGATGCTTTCTTTCCCAAAACTAGTTTTGCAGCCTAGGAATACAAAACCAAAAACAAATCACGAAAAATCGTGATATCTATATGTCTTAATCTTATTAATTGGAGTGAATCTGAAGTAGTTCACTTTGATGATACTTACATTAACAACATTCTCAATTGTAATTTTTTCAACTGAATCACAAGCTTTTTCAGGTGATGTGTAAGTTCCATTAAATAATACCTACAAAACAAAATGTGGGCAAAATCCGTTAATTTCGTCTCTTTTTTTTAAAACTGCAAGGGTTTCATTGTTTTGTTGAGGAAGTGGTATGAACACGTGAGATACAGCAAACTTAATTACATTATGAGCTTTTGCAGAAGGTAAGTGAATGGTACCCCATAAGTGTATTTACAGATTGTTGGACATTAAATTATATATACTCAAGAACGGGTAAGGTTGAAATTGGTGGCATAGGCCGGTAAAAGAAATTCGAAATGTTGGTTGACTGCTGGACGTAAGCTGAAAGATTCAAACTTCCTGAGCTAAGGCCATTCTTCGTTTGCAGGACATGTTTCACTCTCTGGCAGAGGGCCTTAACTCGCAACGTTAGAATATTTCAACGTAAGTGCAGCAATCTACCAACCTTTTAACTTTCTATGCAGTTTTATACTGCCCAAGCTGCATCTTATTTTATACTGTTCTCCAAACTGGCACAAACCGATGAAAATCCTCTTACCTGTGTGCCAATATCTTCAACCAGGACAGAAGGACTCTCGCTGGACATCAAAATACTGGATCTTAGTTGATTCCTGAAATGATACAAATATTTGTAAGTCTTTTCATTAACTGTTTAGAAAATATCTCATACTGGGTTAGTTTACATACTTTGCTCGCTGTACTTCTTCTTTCGACAGTTCACCTTTGGATACCTTAGAAATTTGATCCACTATGGCACGTGTTACCTACCAAGATGCAAATCACGTTTACTAATTAGAACAGCAGGACAATTCTTCTTGACCAAAAAAACTGAAGATAAATATTGATAACCATGAACTGCAATAATTACATCCTGGCACTTTACCTTGGTGGCATCTTTAGGACTGGATGCAACATAAAAGCCAAACAAACCAGAATCTGAATAGGCCATGTTCAACGTTGAGGCCTAGACAATTGTAAATGAAAAAATGTGATGAACAAGTCTTTGTTCATAGTCACTCATTACTAAGTAGAGAATGATTCACATATCTATAGCAGAACTTAAATTTTATTGCCAAGATTTGATGTTCATTTATCCCTTCAAAATTACAATTTGATTGATAAGTTCCTCAATCAACTTGTTAATGTCAAAGGAGGTTGCTGGAAGAAAAAAATTCTTGACTTTTTGATCAGTTCTTTCAATATTATTAGCTTTCAAATTAACTAAAAGTAATGTGAGAGTTTAGAGGAATTTTCAAACTATTTGCAAGAAACTTGAAATAAACCAGAAAATGGCAAAGTACCTGAAAAATTGCAATGTAGTAGGGAAAGAAATCTAGAAGAAATCTAGTATCTGGCTTTAAAGCAAAAACAGATTCTAAACAAAGTATAGATTAGCAAAGACAAGACTTATCCTCACCAAGAAAGGGCCATCTGTAACTTCATGCAATGCCTTATTTATTCTAAATAAAACAAACTGGCTTGTAAGTTTTCCATACTGAAAATCGCAGCAGAAATTGTCTTTTCCATAAATTCTTTACCAACCTTGAAGAAACTGTATTACTACCCCACTTGATGAATGGTGTCACACCAAGAACCCTCTAAAAGAGAAATGTTAGAAAAAAGAAGAATAACTATTAAATTAAATTTACATTACTGGTAATCTTCAATGAAAATAGTATGTTTCAGTAATCAAAATATTGAATTATTGTACAATTTGAATGTAATGGAACTGTGGTCTTACTTGCAAAACACCAAGTGCAAGGTAGTTCTTGTCGTTGAAACTACAAAATGCAACACAGAACTGTGGTATTCATAAAATATATTTAAAGCACACAACAAACTGCATAATTTCAGGAGAGAAATTCAATGATACTTAGCAACATGGAACCTACCTGGCACTCTCAGCTGAAAGACCAATATGAACCAACTCTTGGGGTTGCTCACAATGAATTTCCCCTAAAGAGAGAGCAATATAGATATAGAGTATTATAATGCAACTTTATACATTGTAGTGATGTGAAACAGCTACCAATAGCTAAACAGAAAGCTTGCATGTTTTATTTTGTTAATAATGGTAATTAAGAAATTTACTTATGCATCTTGTACAGTGTAAAGTGTAATTTTAGTGTAATTTGCAACTAGTTATGATATGCCTCAGAGGTAAAAATAAAAACTGAGAAACAAACGAGAAATCATTTTCATAGGCAGCCAAAGGTGTCACCAAGATAAATATTAGAATGTCTTTGCTCATTTTTTGTCAAGAAAAAATGTGATTCAAATGACACCAATCCTCTCATTCTTGAGTTTATTATAAATAATACACATTTGTGGACACAGGCAAGACTTTAAGTCTTTAGTTTGAAATGATATCAAGCATTTATTACAGCTAGTACCTCCAATGTAATTAGGTTTTTCTTTAACCACGGCTGTTCCAGATGGGATGGATGCAAAGTAAGAATTAGCTAAGTTGACCAAATTTTCATGAGAAACACCTTGACAAGAAAATGGAAAGTTATGACAAAAATAACCATTTATTACTGTGCTACATTCAATTATTATCTTATTGTGCATAATAATGAACATTGTAACACCACAGTCATTCTTACCCACTCCAACAAGTGCCATTCGGTTACCCACAAAGAATTCTTTAACATGATCAAGAAGCTATGTGGGGAAAAATATTAAGTAAGCAAAGTATGAAGAATAAAATATCTAGCATTTAACAGCCATTCTACATTGGTCTGAAAACTTACCATTTGTGTTGTGAAACTCTCAGCTTTATATGGTTTGCAGTATATTGAGTTTCTTAAAGTATTTCTAGAAAATAAAGACAAACATCAAACAATACTGGGTTCTATTAAGTGAGCACAGCTTAGCTTAACTCTATCTTATACTGTAACATTGAATTAAAATTATTGGCAGGATCTAAAACAATCAATCCGACTAATAGAAAATTATTCAGACATGTCACTCTCCATAATATAAAAGTACTAGGCAAATTAGAGAAAAACTACATGATACAGTTAATGAATGAGATGCACAACTTTTGGTTTACTAATCTGAGCCATAGTAGTTTTGAAACAGCACTGCAAAGCTCACTGAAGGGAATCCTAATTAGGTAAAAGTATTCTTGTTTTGAGTGCCTATCTCACCTGTGGGAATTTAATATATTTGTATTCCGTGGATTGTTGTGAGCAAAATTGCAGTATATCCTGTAGTCCAAAAGTTTCGTCTTCATGGAGTTTTTCACTGTCAAAGTTGGTGATTTTGAGGTTTTTTCAAATTATGGGTGGGAGAATAAAACCTGGTACAGTGGGCACTTGTGATGTTGACAGAGGAATTTCCCCAAAACAGCAAAAATATAATTTACATAGTAAAACATGAAGGTTCCATTGCAGTTTGCCCATTTTTCTACAAACCAGCCATTGTCATTGTCACAAAATTCTTTGATGTAAACACTGTTTCTTTCAGTGAGGGCATTCCTCTATCAACATCACAAGTGCCCACTAGTTATCAGTTTTTTTGAGGGGAAAACCTTCAAAATCGCCAACTCTGACAGTGAAAAATTCCGTGAAGATGAAATTTTTGAACAACAAGATACATTGCAATTTTGTTATGAACAATCCAGAGAATATGAATATGTAAAATCCTCACAGGTGAGAAAGGCACTTTAAAACTGAGTTAAAAAAAAAATATGACAGATTCTTCAATCATTTAAATTGAATTCTATTAACCCAATGGAATACTTGCCTGTATGCCACTTTGTGTAGTTCTTCAATTAAGCCTAAATTAACAAAACACTGGAATTGAAGTTACTTATTTCTTTTTTTTTCTAATAGTAAAAGGTATTACATGTATTTTACCAACACAAAAAGATGCTCTTTTTCATAAATGATATATTTTCAAACTTTACTGTTACCTATTTGTGGGTTAGCCTCTGCAATGGCAAGATCTAACTCAATGTTCTCAACAATGTCCTCAAGCTGCAACAAATTAAATAAATACAGTTCAAAGTATTAAGTGAAAGTGTAATGCACCAATCCAGAAAACATCAAAGAAATAACAAACCTCCCACTTCCTAAATTCAGGAGATCTAGTGACACTTGCCAGGTATGGGATAACAAAGTTTCTAGAAAATATACACATATTTAAAGTAAAATAAATGATAGTCAGCAGTCAACCAATAATGGCAAAAAGGAGGCATTGCATTACATGAATATTCAGATATTGCAGCCATAATTAAACTGAAAAGGCATCAAGGACCATAGAACTTGATCATTTAAGGCACTATGTTATGTCACAATGGCATAATAATACAAACTTACAAATTACTTCTCAGACACTCAGCCGAATATATTAGATGTTCCCTTGTAGATGAAGCCCTAAAAATTACAGATATATTATGTTCATTTAAACTTCTAAAGTTTACATTTAACTTCATGACAAACACAAGTGGTTTCTATTGAACATTACACAAGCTTACTCCAGTGTTACCC
Source organism: Nanipora kamurai (assembly GCA_036872915.1). Classification (NCBI taxonomy): domain Eukaryota; kingdom Metazoa; phylum Cnidaria; class Anthozoa; order Scleralcyonacea; family Helioporidae; genus Nanipora; species Nanipora kamurai. The sequence goes on along the minus strand of JBAHVQ010000482.1, from coordinate 698,650 downwards.
CTTTTTCCTCCATTGCTCGGGTTATATGGAAGCCAGTATGATCAGATGTGGTCTGAAAAGGAACAAATAAGAATAAAGTACATGCCACAAGATCAATTGCCTTAACACTTTGCAAAGTTGACTTGACAAAGAACAGTTTACATAATAATGAATTCCCAGTAACTTCTCATCAACTTATGATTACTGGTACTTGAAGAAGATTTCATCATATAAACATATAAACTGATCTTTTTTACTCACCAAAAAGGCACTAGCTCTCAACATGTGTGATATACCACGGTTATTAAGTGTCTCATATCGACTTCCAGCATTGAAAAACAATCCTATCCTAGATGTAGGCGAGGAATTGTCCAAAGATGCCACCTTTAGACCATTGGTTAAACTTGTCACCTTAAATAGATTACTGATGTCACAATTTGATAACATGTAACATTTTTCTTTGTAAAACAGATACCAACATAGCCAACTGACACACAGTCAACTTAAGTTGTTGCTTACTTGGACCTCTTTTGAATGTGAACTTGTTTGTGGTTCTTGGTCCTGGACATCTTCAAGAGGTTCACTTAAGGGTATGACACATACAGGAAGGTGTCTAGCCTAAAGGAATAAAGATGAAACCTGTTGCTTTTTTCCCATCTTCAGTAATATGGTATTCAGGCTTTGAGGCAATCCCAAAGATAAAGGTAGCCTATTTCTTTGGGTATGCTTTGGTATAAAGACCATTTTGAGACCTGTGAGCATAGTTAACAAAGATCATCAGCCTGTCCAATGAATGAATCATCACCTGGCAATAACGTACATTGTTGTACTAGCCAGTCAAGGAAAGAATTTTTTTTTATATTTGAAATGTTGTAGTGTATGGGTATTATGTTGATAATGTATAAGTCAGTTTACTGTATTTTCATTCTGTTAGACATGAACAAGGTCATAAAATAATTTCTTCAACATCGGAGAAAAACCAGAAAGTGACATTGTTCTAAATGAACGACAAAGTACAGTATCTGCTGCAAACCGGTCGACGAAGGTGTCACTGAAAATTGAAATGACTTGAATATGTTGGGCGGTACAATAGCACTCGCAATTCGTACCTGAATTCTGGAGATTTCAAGAGGTGAGCTTCTTGAGACTGGTGCTAAACGTCGTAAGAAACTGTGCATCTCCAATAATCTACTTCATGAAAATTTTGAAGACCAAATATTAAAGTGTAGTTTGTACCTCCAATCTACCAAAAGGGAATTGGACAATTCCCACAACCCCAAGCGATGCTAAAAAGTTTAGTCCAGAGCAGTTGCAAGACTGGTACCGAAATTACAAAACATGGAAATTTTGGGACGTTTTTAAGAAAATTCCAGGAAATTTCCATTTTCAAGGAACTTCCGTCTTAAAAAAAGTTTCTTCGTCAAAATAAGTAAAAACGATTTTCGGAACAAGGCTTCAAGACTAATAACGACTTTTGTCATGTGTACACAGACAGCCCAACCGCAAATTCGTCAGCTGAATGAAGTAATAAAAAGTTCATGTTAAAAACATAGAATGTAAATTATAACGTTCAAATTGCCGTGCGTAATTCACGTACAACCTTTATTTTTACGTTTCGCTGAACATCCGTGCTCGAGACAGCACTAGAACCAGGAAATTAACACATTACAAACACCTTGAATAATACTCCAAGTCAGGCAACAATCTGGTACATTCTGGATCAAATTTTCCCACAAATCTGAGCGATTTGTCAGGGGTTGCCAGGGGACTGAAACCGATAGTAGCTTCCCGGTATAGCTCATTCTAAAAAATGTGAAGAAATGAGGAAGAGGATGTGATTCTCAATATGGATTTAAAGATGTGCTGGGATGACACGGAGCTCGAGGAAAGTGGTGGAGAGGAGGATGAAGGAGAAATAATTGACTGGCAGTTGCCGCTGTGTTTCATGAAAAAACGACATCGCGAAAAAATCGAAGGAGCGACGCCACTAGCGCAGACATGGAGAATGAAAGAAAGGGTGAGGTTCAAATGTCGGCGTGTTGATCTTTCGGTTTTATTACTGACGTAGACCGACAGATAACCAGGATCACGATATAACTAAGATCAGACTACGAAAATATTATACTGAAGTGACAGAATTTTTCATTACTTTGTCTGTTTCAGATGAAAACTGTCAGTGTAGCGTTGGTTGTCTGCTTGAATATAGGGATTGACCCCCCCGATGTTGTAAAAACGTCACCATGTGCCAGGATGGAATGTTGGATAGGTGAGTACTTTGCCAATTTACTGATTGTTATAGTACAAGTATTGACAGAGTTCCCTAAACCCTGTGATAATTTGTTTATTATTATAATCATAATTGTTATTATTAGAATATTTAATCAATTAACCTAATTGCCAAAGGTGATTTTCTGTAGGGACCTGTTCATATTGTACAACTAACAAGGAAAAAAGTAAGACTAAATGATAAAGCTATAAAATTAAAAAAAAAAAAAAAACTAAGAATATTTACAATAAAGTAAGGGTGAATCATAGTATTAAAAATAAAATTCAAATGATATTTAACAATTTATCAAACTCCCAATAAAAAAGAAGACTCTAGAAAACCATACAGCAATGGTTGAAAAATCATCTCTCATGCTCCTCATATTGAGATATTCTTCAGAGGATAAACGTCTTCAGGGTAAATCCAATACAATTTTTGCTAGGTTATTTTTGAGTACTGTAATGTACATTAGTAATATTAAACAATGGACATAATAATTAGTATACTTACTGGCCTAGTTCAGTTAGGGGTTTTATTATGTTATGACTTACTGGCATCAGCAGATTTTTCTTGCCAAAGGGAGAATGAAATAATAAACTCTTGATAAGAAAGAGTTTTACAGTAGAACCTTGCTTATCTGGACTTTTTGATTATCTGGACTTTTTGATTATCTGGACTTTGTCTGATGGTCCCAGTTTTTGTGAATAGGTTAATCATTAAAATTCTTAATCTTGATTATCTGGACTTATTTCATGTCTCTGGATGAGTCTGAATAATTGAGGTTCAACTTTTCTTTTAAAGTTTTTATTCAATGATAATACATGTTTATATGTAATCTGTTAGAGATGATCCATTCCACCAAAAATCCAAATGATCAGTCACATAAAATCCAATAGAAAATGGGGCTTGATTGTCAGAAATGTCAGCCTGTACAGATATTGATTACCTGTTATTCTAGGCACTTGATTATGGGGAGAAATGTCAAAAAAAAAAATAGCACAGGGCTCAAACAGCAACCGCACAAGAGTACAAATGTTCAATTCAGTAACTAATTAATTATTTTCAAAACAGTTATGGAGAATACTCATAAAAAATATTTCACCCAAACTCTTTTAAATTTAGAAGTAGAAATGGACGGTCCTAATCTTTCCCCTAAACAGTCAATTATTTTTATGGACAAACATAAGCTACAAAAATAGTTAGAAAAGTCAAGAAGCCATGTGTCAGTTACGCTGATTACTATTTCCATGAATCCAGTGGCTGATCAGCATAAAAGTTATTAATTATTGGGAGTTACAGATTGATGACTGATTATCAGCTAATCCCTATAAGCCTTATCTGTATGCTTCGCAAAATACACAATAGAAAATATAAACCTGTGTGTAAGTATCATTATTCAATTATTGTAAATCTGCTTTTTTGTCAATAATGGAAATATTTCACATTTATGATAATAATTAAGTGCCATGTCAATTACTTTGTAGATCCTCTGGCCTTAAGTTCACAAAAAGCTCTGGAAGAAGTTGGAAGTAGGTTACAAGAGCAATATGAACAATGGCAGCCAAGGGTACAGATATAATGTTCAGAAAACATGTTAAAAGTTTTTGAAATTCTCTAGTACTTTTAGTTTGGTTTTTTAAATGTTTTGTTAAATTCTTAGGCGAGATACAAGCCAAGTTTGGATCCTACAGTGGAGGATATCAAAAGATTGTGTACTTCCCTCCGAAGAAATGCTAAGGTAATTTTTTGTTAAAGATCTTCCAGCTACAGTGCTATTGCCAACTAAAACTATAGAGGATTCTATCATCAGCTGTTGAAAATTCTTCAAGAGGGTAGACAACTGAATTACCTCCATGCTTTATGGTTAGATATATCACAGTACATTATCTTTTAGATATCATTAGGTAGGTACTCCAGTAACTATTCTATTTTAATAGCCCAATAATTTTTGTGCTCTTGCTGTCACTGCTATTTAGTCTAACGTAGTATGGTAGAGGTTCCCACTGAACTGAGCAAGGTCAAGGTATTGACCAGAAAGGCTATTCTGTTAGCAAAGCTAATGTAGTTGATGTGGCATTGAGCATACTATAGTATGTTGAAAACAAAAGAATTTAAAACAGTCAAACTGAAAAAAATTAAAACTTATGACATTATAGCTGACAATAATTATACCTATGGAATACATACCTACTTTATATGAAGTACAAAACTTCTTAATGCTTTATTATTCCAGCATTTGCTTGCACAAGACCATATATATTGTGCTAAAATTCTCTTGCAGCTGCTAGATCAATCAGGCCAAATAAAGTTGGCTAGATCACACCAGGCAGTACCATTTTTGCATAAGACTACTTAGTCAGATTATGTTAAGAAATTTTTTATCATAAAAAAAATGCCCTGTGAAGATGGAGATGATTGCAAGTAAGTAGACTAACAAAGAAATGACTGAACCAGTGACCAATGGGTACTATTTTCAGTCTTGAAGAACAAATCTGATAAATATTATGTATATATATATATATAATTCCAGAGCTTACAAGTCATTCACCCATTGTTGATCAATGACATTACTTTTACTTGGGAGTAATGGGAAAGCCCTTGGTAGACAATAAATTAATATTTAAAATATGAACCCTGTTCTAAAATAAATAGCAGTCCCCTTGTACAGATGTTATTAATGTATATTCCCAGTCCAACTTTACATCTGGGTGTAAAGACTGGCTGTGCAACAAGCTATTTGCCCCTAAACATTTTGCTAATTTTCCAGGAAAAAGTCATTGACAATCCATTGATTTAAAAAAACGTACATTAACTTTAGGAAGAGCGAGTTCTTTTTCACTACAATGGACATGGTGTACCTCGCCCAACAACAAATGGTGAAATCTGGGTTTTTAATAAGGTATAAACTTGAAGCACATCTTTAATATATGACATTTGATCATTTCAAATTGTTGGTAACACACAGTACTGGTACACTTTATAATAGTTACTAATATTATACTTGCATTCTTAGAGTTACACCCAATATATCCCATTATCTGTTTATGATTTGCAAACGTGGATGGGAAGCCCATCGGTGCTGGTGTATGACTGTTCAAGTGCAGGTAATATGACAAGAAGCCACATGTTGCAGAACCAACGAGCATGCAACATTACCCTACTAATATATGAGTAAAATATAATCAATGTAATTTGACTATCTAAGTATCTTTGGGGTCAAGGGACACAAGGGTCTTAAGATACTTAAGATATTATAAAAATTGACTTAAAAATAGCAAGTTATTTTTTTTTACTCTTAAGTCAGTTTTAATATACCCTAAAGTTAATATTTTTTTGTTTTCTAAGGGATCATTTTGGAAAATTTCAACCAGTTTTGTGAGCAGCGGGAAAAGGAGTACAAGGTTTGGCCTTATACCAGTAGTGGACATGATTAGCTCCTTGTCGACATGTACCTTCATGTATATATACATGTATACTGTATAATAACCAGTTCATGTTATGGATTTAATTCTTCACAGAGATGTGCTGCTCAAGGAGCCATGGGCCCACATCATTCATTCAAAGATTGTATCCAGATTGCTGCTTGTCAGCCACATGAATTACTTCCAATGCAGCCAGATCTGCCTGCAGATATTTTTACAGCTTGCTTAACAACGCCAATCAAGATTGCTCTCAGATGGTAAGAACTAGAATAGAGTACAGACAGGGTTCAACTGGAATACAACTAAACATTGTATTATTATTATATTAATCCTCCTCTTTTATACCTCATGTTTTTGTTTTTGATTATTGCAGGTTTTGTCAACAAAATAGTGGAAGGCTAGTTGAGGGAATTGATATTGACTTGATTGAAAAGTAAGCAGTATGTACAGTAGATAGTAGTGCAGTTTTTCTAAAGAGGTATAAGGTGTCCTTACATAACTGTGCATGATTACGTATGATACCTAAGTGATGTCATAGTTTATAATATGAAATCCAATAATATTTTACTTGTAGAAGTTTTTATTATAGCTAAATATGTATTTGAGTGGATTTTCATATCCTTTCTTATTTTGGGGCCAGAGACACAATTTCAAAGTTGATTTCATGTCACATAATTTTATCCATTACCTTCTTATTCTTAACATCTTCCAATAAAATTCTTCATGAGAATTTTTTTTTTTTGGTATTCATGTATTCATGAATTTTACATACAAAAAGAGTGCTCAATGCAAATGCAGAGCGGTGTAACAGTAATAATGAAAACACAAGTTACTTTATAAGAACTTTAATACTTAAATTTGTAGTAATAAAATTCTTATGAAGTAACTGGTGTTTTCATTATTACTGTTATATATGTAGGTATGTACAGTATATATATATATAGATACATACATATTTTTCAGGGGATTACACATGCGTTATCTGTTGATTTTTCCTTCCTCAAAGTTTCTGTGCATGATAGGATGGTGTGCATAACATGTTGGCAGAAATTTTTTATGGTCTCAAACACAGGTTAAAATTAAAGTTTGAAAGAAACATGCACAGTTTTTATGAGAGCAAAGATATGCCACATAAAATATAGGTAGAATGTGTTGAACTGAAAAAGCAGCACCCCATCCACCTTTACATCATCTGCTTGTTAATAAGCCTTTGATGCTTTTCTGTGCCATTCTGACTTTTACGTACTCTAGCGGAAACACCTAGGATAGGGAGGAGTTAAACAGTATCAAATTCAAAATTCACCTACCAGCAATTAAATTACTTCATTCTTCAAAATAATTATTACAAACCAAGAAGGAACACCTAATATGTTCCATTTCATCTTCTGTAAACTGTTGTAATGTGTTTCATATCAACGAGAACTTTACAGAGTCCCTGAGAACTGAGAATAATGTTTGATGAGTCTTCTCAGAAAGAAAACAAAAATCAAGGGGTTGTAGTTTTTTACCAGTAATAATAGCAAAGGAGAAGAGCTGTTCTCAATGTGCCAAAGTATGCAAACTATTCATGATTTGCTTTAAGTAATTCCCATGGTGGTAATTTGCCTTGACTCATGGTAAGAATTCTGGTATAACTCATTCATCGGCAATGCATAAACAATCAGGCAATGAAACAGCGTGACAAAGTTCCCACTGCAGCTGATATGAAGAGAAAGAAACTGCAGCATGACTGGACAACAGCTTTTTAGCCCTGTTCCATAGTGACACCAAAGATGAAGACTTTGAAGATGACATTAACCAACGTTGAACTGAAGAGATTTATTTAAAACTGGCCCTTTTTAGAGCCACCAAATTTAAGAAAGAATAAAGCATCATACTCTATAAGAAACTTAAAATAGTAGCATTGAATAAAAGGAAAGAAAATACTGCTGTTTTTATGAATTCACATTGACTGGTGTAACATTTTCATGACTCTCCTAATAAAAAACTATACTGCATGTACTCTTCTGGTGTGTCTGTGTTGCCAAACAAAATTTAGACGCTAAAATTGGCTAGTGTGCTTAATATGATTTGCATGTAATTGCCCAGAAAATACGGTATGTATATGTATATAATATATCATGTTTAATTAGAATTCCAGGAAGGCTGAATGATCGACGAACACCATTAGGAGAATTGAACTGGATATTTACAGCAGTGACAGATACAATTGCATGGAATGTTCTCCCTAGAGGTATGTGCATTTATATATCTATGCTGTTGGGATAATTTCATAGTTATCTAGTATATTATCTGTGTTATATAGTATATTATCTGTGCCCTATTTTTTTCAATACCTCAGTCTTGTTATTTTCTTCATACATTGCAGAGTTGTTCAAGAAGCTTTTCCGCCAAGATTTGTTAGTTGCAAGTCTTTTTCGCAATTTTCTTCTGGCAGAAAGAATAATGAGATCATATAACTGTATTCCCATGTCTAGCCCTAGACTTCCCACAACCTATCAACATCCTATGTGGTAAGATATTAAACAGTTGTAGGATGAGGCTGAGCACAATATGCACAATGGTAGATGTGATGATATCTGCAGTAGCAAGTTGACGTGCTCAAAGGAATAACATTGACTGAGGCCTAGGTAACTTGTTTTATAATAAATTTTTCATAACTTGTGGGATTGTCCATGGTTGTGTTGTAACAACCAGGTGAAATCATGTGGCAGCGTGATTACAAAGCCTAGTGTAATTTACTCACATTCTTAAAATATTGAATTTGTGCTAGGATAGTGCCATTCTACCTTGAATTGTATGATTATTTATTTTACCCAGCTGTCCAGCAAAGTCATTTGCTGTGCATTATGTGTTGTACTGTATTTGTATAACTTGATCTTTCTTAATATTTAGGCAAGCTTGGGATTTGGCTGTAGACACTTGTTTGTCACAGTTACCTGGTGTAATAAAAACCGGAAAAACGTATCAGGTAACCAGCTTTGTTCCGTGAGTTTGTCCACATACTTTTTAATCCTGTCCTCTTAATCATTTTATCTAAATGTATATTACGCATTACTTTTTTTCATTTTTTAAGTTTATTTTCATTATGGCCCACCTCATTACTGCCCAGTCATTCGTTGAGTTCCTTCCATTTCCAGTTGTATTAGTTTAGTATGCCATTGGCCAATAAAATCTTTCTTCACATGTTAGTGTAATTTCATTAAAACTTTTTTTTGTTCTTTTATTAAATGGGTTATCCATCTATCTGTTCTTTAGGTAATCAAAAGAGTTGGGAAACTGCCAAAACTTAAGAATGGAGAAACTGAGGACACAGGTTTCGCTTCGTTTTACTCCAACGAAGCGCCTTCACTTGATACATCAGTTTCTCCATTCTTAAGATTTGGTAGTTTCCCAACCTTGCTGATTATCTACAAGCCGTTCAATACTGCCGACGCAGTACTCTACTTTTATTTCATTATTTGTTCTTTATTCATTTATATTTTACCATACTACAGTCTTTCATTCTTCTTTCTCTATCTCCTCTGCAGAACAGTCTTTTTTTTGCTCACCAATTAACTGCCTTTCAAGTATGGTTGGCTATGGGTCGTCAAGACAGGAGTCCTCCAGAACAACTGCCCATTGTTCTTCAGGTACATTGGTAAAATTTATATTACCGTATAGTTAGTCTCTTTTTGGGCCCTATTATCATCCAACAAAAGGATTTATTTATTCCTCGAAAAGCACATTTTAATTTTATTCCCTAAAAAGGCATTCTGAAAAAAGGCAGTTGAAAAAACTGGAGGGGGCACGTGCCCCCAATGAACTCTTGTTCCGCAGCCGTATAAATGTAAACGTAAAGCTAATCCCAAAAAATGCTGACAAATTATCTAACTTTCGATTTTTATTAACTTATCGTGTGATAGCGACTTTTTGTCCTAACCAAAAGGACTGTAATTCACAGCATAGATAGTTAAAAGGTTGGTAGACTGTCGAACTGTTGTTGAAAAATTCTGACGTGTCGAGCTAAGGACCTTCATCAGAGAAAAAAAAGTGTTTTGAAGTTGAGATTTTTGAATATTGTCACGTGAGCATTTAGTTTGAACCACAATGACATATAGTTTGTAATTACAAGATACTTTAAAATGAAATCCTTTTTCACACACGCAAAGGTATGTTTTTTGTTTCTTTAGTTCACTTGGTTCATGTATTTTAGGTTCTTCTCAGTCAAGTTCATAGATTACGAGCCCTCGATCTTCTGGAAAGATTTCTCGACCTTGGTCCGTGGGCCGTCAATTTAGTAAGTTAGTTATGAATATATTTGGTTGTTATATTCCTCGTGCATTTAAGATAAAGGTGCTTTTGTAAATTTTGAAGTTTTTTATTAAAATGAAGTATTATTATTGAAATATTTTGATATATAGAAATGTTATTATTAAATTAAAATATTCATGTATTTGAACCGAGAAACCAGCTTACACAATCTGGTATAACAGTACTCAAACGAAATAAAGGGAGAAACAAACTCCGAACAATAATGTCATCTTGATAACTCAAGATATGAGCTAAAATCAAGAGAATTACATTGAAATTGTGACATTTTGTCTTTATTTCAATTACCGAGTTTGTCTGATGATGTCTTTGAAATAAAGACGAAATATCACAATTTCATTGTAATTCTCTTGATCTTAGCTCATATCTTTAGTTATCAAGATGACATTATTGTTCGGAGTTTGTTTCTTCCTTTATTTCCTTAAGTTGTCGGCTGGTTCTGGATTTTGAGAACTCAAACGTTTGTGTGATTTTTGTTTTTCTCTAGGCTCTGTCTGTTGGAATCTTTCCTTATGTTTTAAAACTTCTTCAAAGTTCTGCTCGAGAGCTTCGGCCGTTGCTTGTTTTTATATGGGCGAAAATTTTAGCTGTGGATAATGTTAGTAACTCTTTTTTATCGCTTATGATATAAAATGTCTTTTCAGATTTAATAGTTGTGGTCTCAGAAGAGGGAATCGGTTCAACATTTATTGATAGTTCGATTTATTTCAAATAGTCCTGCCAAGGAGATCTAGTGAAAGACAATGGTCACCGATACTTTCTGTCAGTTTTAGCTGATCCTTATATGCCAGTAAGTTATTCACGTTGTATTCTGGTTTTACAACACAGATAAATTTATATTAATTGTTATTATTATACCTAATTTGTTTCTTTAATGTTGTTACTTAGCATTAGTTTCTTTTTATTCATTTATCGCGAGTCAGCCTGAACACAGAACAATGGCCGCCTTCATTCTGGCTTCAATAGTGAAGAATTACCCTGGTGGACAGGTAAATTGTGAAGTCTTAAATTATGAATCTTCAAAGCATTTTTCCTCCATTCGAAAACCGTCTCTGCTTTTGGTCTTTGACTGTTTTGGTGTCTCGGGGTAATATTCTGGACGAGTGGCCCCTGGACTTAGCTACGCTCAGCAATCAGTCATCTAAAAATCCTCTAAAACTCAGCAATCAGTTATTCATGGCAAGAATCTATAATTTTTCTAATTACCTACGCTTAGTACTGAATGCTCGATTCAATCAACAATGTGAGATTGTCGGGTTGGGATAGAATTAGAGTTAGAGTTAAGCTTAAAGTTTGGATTGGGATTTGAGTAAGGATAAATTTCAATTTCAGACTGCGGGTCGTTCATTCCCGATCGCATCGGCCAGTACAAAAAGAATTCTTTTGTTGATCCAAAAAGTTCATCGTTGTTAAGCAGTCTCGCTAGAGATTTGAAAATTGATCCGCTTTTTTAATCTCTTACTGTTTTTTTAAAAATAAATATACATCGTCTATATTATAAATGTTTATTTCGCTTCAGGAGGCCTGCTTGCAAGGCAATTTAATTGCAATCTGCTTGGAACAGCTTGGAGATCCTCACCCGTTACTCCGTCAATGGCTTGCTTTGTGTTTGGGAAGAATTTGGACGAACTATGACCGGGCCAAGTGGTGTGGTGTCAGGGACTCTGCACATGAAAAACTGTTCACATTAAGCACTGACCCTCTTCCTGAGGTAGACCTTCGTAAATATGTTCATTGTTTCATTTTGTTTACAAAGAAGTACTGAAAGTTCTATATGACATACATTGGGAGTTTTTATTTCGCCGATACATGTACATATTTGTCAGTGATTCCGTTTTGCCTGTGAGTCTGGTGGTAAGTCAAAAATCCGGACAAAATTTACATCAATAATTGTTCCTCTCTATACCGAGGCCGTGAAGTCATGATGGCTTTGGGGGAAAAAACTGAATGATTACAAGACTGAAGTACCACTCAGTATATTGGATTTTCTTTCAGGTTCGTGCCGCGGCGGTGTTTGCTCTTGGACAGTTTGTTGGAAATATCGCTGAACGAACTGATCTTGCTAACCAAGTTGACTTCAGTGTCGGAATGATGGTCACTAACTTGGCTTACGATGGAAGCCCAATTGTCAGACAGGTATAGCTGACCTTATTGAACTAGTATAAAACAGTACATATTTCGAAGAATAATGACATTAATGACTTTAATTTAATGAATAAGACTTTAAAACTCAAGATATGAGTCAATAACAAGACAAAACTGTTGATGAAATTGTGATATATCGACTTTGTAAAATATCGTAGATTGACCAAAGTTTCCTGTTTTTATTGACTCATATCTTAAGTTATTTGGTACTAAGTTTTGTAGAGCCAGATATTTAATCTGAAATTCCTGTTCTCTCAAAGCAAACTTAAGTCAATCCCAATTAAGATTTCCTAAAATGTCATATGATGGTACATCGGACATCTCGACGTAGTTTCGGACAGGCCATTATGCCGATGTGTCATGGCACAAAGGCATAGTATCCAGTCCCAGCCCGTGGTATACCGGTATACTTGAAAAATTAACATCCAGGAACCGATACAGGATTTAATACCAGTCTCATCGGTGTATCGCACAACGGACCACTGCTAGTCCAGTAACCAGCTGACAAAGTCAAAAAATCTGAAATAAAATATATGCCGAAGAGTAATGTCATCTTAAAACTATCTGTTTTATTCTTTACTGCACACGACAGTGGATCTGGCCCAAGAAGCATCGACGAGAAACTTTTTTCCTAAACCGAAAAGAGGCTTTATGAGAACTAGTGTTGCAATCCTTGATTTGAAATTTGAAACTCCATTATCATTTCACGTTTTTCGAATTTTTCGGGTTTTATGACTAAAGTTTTGAACTTGTTGCGAATTTCTAACTGGATTTTTCTCTGAATTTCAAACCTCATAACCGTTTAATGATGACCACTGCACCGTAACCGAAACTGACTGCGAGATCTTTATATATTAAACTATATTATTATATTATATTTTTATAATATATTTTGACACGTTTACAGGAGGTAGTGAGGGCCTTGTATGGTCTGGTCTCTCAGTTTGAAGCCAACTTCGGTGTTGTGGCTATCCAGTTCTTAGAAGAGGAAGATCGTCTCCGAGAAACTCAGCCTCAGCCTGCAATGACATCTACTGGCTGGATCGTGGTGACCCCAGGAGTCCCTAATCCACCAATTTCATTGGCAATAACCCCTACTCCTTCAATAATGAAGCGCCTGAGAACTCGAGGCTCTGTACCTAACCTTAATTCGTTGACTGGTCCTCCAACTAACACACAGAGTACGTACTTAAGTTTTGTAGCACTGTTATAAGAAAGTGTAAAAATTCGTCCATTTTTGGCGTACTTTGCGTGATCTCCAACATCAATCAAACCAGAATATCCTGTTGTATGCAATGTAATTTGATCTGACTAACTTTATCATCGTGAAACGTGACATGTTTGTGGAAGTTGATCGTCCAGGTTAGTGTAGTCTTGAGAAAGACTGTTGGTAGAAGTGACTGACGTTTCGACAGCCTTAGCGGCGTTCATCTTCAGAGTTTTCATCTTATCGGCTTTCATCTTCATCTTTGACTCTGAGGATGAAAGCCGCTAATGCTGTCGAAACGTCAAGTCACTTCTACCAGCAGTCTTTCTCAAGACTATACTAACCTGGACGATCAACTTCCACCGACATTTCATGATTCTCCCAGGTTCAAACCATTTACTTTATAGTGAAACGTGTGAGGCAGATTCTAAAATCTGTTAAAACCTCTTTTCACACCGATGAATTTCCTTCGCTCAAAACGTAACTTTTTTTAATCCTGTGTTTCGCCTGTTCCTTTACCGTTTTGGTTTTCTACATGTCGTTCATTACTGCCTACACAGCCATCTACCTTCATATCTGTGTTTAAATTTATCTTACTTTGATTTCCTTTGTTCCTAGATTCTAAAATCGATTAAAACTTTCCATCGGATCACTCAGTTGAAATGCAAGGCGAATTTAAAACGACCTCAAATCACATCAGTTGTCGCTCGCCTAAGTTGATCTCACAACGTTTGGCTTTAAGTTTGGGTTTTTAAATCTCCTCCGTACCGCTTTTACCAAGACCTGAAATTGGACTGGTGTACTTAAAACAGTTTTAACATGCAATATCTTTGTTCTATTTTTTAGATCTAGCTTCTTCCCCCGTCTTGAGTAGCAGTGGTAGCAGTACAGGTAGTTCCGAAGTTTCGTCCACACCTGCTCCAACCCTAAGACGCAGTGCTTCACAGTCCTCGTTCACTTCTCAACAGTCCAACGTTTATTCAACTGTATGGAGGGTAGGTGAAAAGAGACGTTAACTATGGGACTGTTTACATGAATTAGGCTAGCCAAATGACGCCGACTGACTTGTTTAATGACGGTCTAAACTGATCAAAATAAAGCCACAAATTTATAAGTGCGAGCTAAGTGTTAGCAGTTCATGGTTGTACACTTGTCCCTAACCTTTATTAGTACATGAGTGGAGAACTTTTCTGTACCAAATCCGAGAGTTGCTATAGTAACAAAGGAATGCTCTGGAAAGGAGAGCTCATGTGGCAGGAAATTCTGAGATTTTGTTATCGCTATGACTGTTAAATTTATTAAAAGTTCAGGTACTACAACCGCCTAGGTAACATTTTTTAGGACTTCTCTCGTCGCCTATGCTGTTTCAATACGCCCCGATAAAGATGGCTTGGGATTAGGAAACGGAGAACACATGGTCTACGTATAATGTTTAATAAATGTTGAAAATTACCAAATTGACAGAGTTATCACGTATAAACATAAAGTAGAACATTGAGGGTTTAATTTCATTTCATCTTAACATGGCTGTGAAAAACACAAGTGCATAAACAAAACAGAATTGGTTGATTGTTTCTTGATCTTCCTGATGTTAAGTTGTGCGACGTTTCTGGAGATGCTTACTCCATGGGAAAGAACCTCTGCGACCACACATTCGTTTTATTGGACCCCCCTTCCCCCACTCACGTATTATTGAAAAAACAACGTTTTCCATTTTACCACGCTTGATAATGGAGAAAAGATAGCCTGTAATGTCGCAAAATTCAACGTCGATTGGTTCTAGAAATGATAATTCTTCGACAACCACACACATCGTAAGCACTAATGTAATAAGAAACTCGATTGGTCGGAACTGATTTATTTTGGCTGTAGAGCCAAAGTAAAGTAATTTTATATTGTCTTTTATGTTGGCTGGTAAGTTTTTCATAACGCGAGTCAATCCAGTGCGAACTTCTCTTTAGGAGCGTTTGAAGTTAGGGGAGGACTGCCTTGTGTGTAAAGTGACTCCTGGGAACTGAATGAGATATGGTGAAATAATAGGCTAATCTTGTACCCAGATCCCACCCGACATCTGAGTACGAGATTAGTTATGGATCTCTCTGTTAATGGCTGCCATATTAAATGTTCCCTTAGGTGCATTTAAACTAGCCTTTCTAGGCTCGTTCGGAAGCAGAGATTCTTTTAAATTGGGAACACAGAAACGAGGCGAGAAAGGTCTATCAAAATGCACATAAAAGAATATTTAATTTGGCATCCATTATGAAAGAATTATATAAAGTAGGAATTCCGACAGGCAATCGTGAGCTGAGCGCAAAGTTTGATGAAATTTAATGGTGATAAGGTTAAGGTGCGGGGAGGATAAGGATAGATTAAGGTATCGTGAGTTACACTAAGGATAGATAAGGATAGATCAGGATAGATTAAAGTACGGTGAATTACAGTAAGGATATATATGAGGCAAGGATTCCGGAGAGAACGAAGGTGGGGTATGGTGAGTTGAGCTAAAGTTTCATGCTTGGGTGTTGTACAGAAAGTTATGGACCTAAAGGCCAAGGCAAATGAGAGTCAGATTTTAGTCACGTGACCAAGTTACAGTTGAGACCGTGTTTAGCCTTGGATAGTTGACGTGACCGAATGTTTAAGCTAATAAGTGTTTCCTTTCAGATTCTTCTCATACTTTCATCCGACCCAGCACCAGCGATTGCAGATCTCGCCAAGAAGATCGTAAATACTATCACATTAAAGGTACAAAGTTGCATAATCAATTTTAGGTCCATGTTTCAAACTGTATGCTATAGTAGGGATTTACCGTAGGAATCAAAGAAATTCTTCAAATTCGGAACGCGTTGTGTTTTTTTACTTTATAAACAACTGTACAATCTTCCCCAAGCCTGAAGATGGAAGAGCCACTTCAGAAGCATCTCACAGTTAAAACCAAACCAGTTCAAGTGATTCTAGTTGTTTGTTCTTGTATTTTGAATGTACAGATTTTTTTTTATTTACCACGAAATTTGTGCATTCCTGTGTTTTCCAGGCTTCGGTAAATTTACGTCCACGTCGAACAAATTCATCTTCCATCGTGGAAGGTTTAACGAGCCAGGCATCATTTCTTACCTTGTCAGAGTAAGTAACTAGTGAAGTCTTGTTTTTCTATGGATCGCATTCTACCCTCCTCCCTGGGATACCTACCGCGCAGCTGCACGCATGCGTGCCTGTAGAAGCATTCGCACCCATAGACATACAAAGAAACGCAGTCCCGCATGCAATTTCATACATTTCCACGAAACCCTCACGCAAACGAACTACCTAGTACGCACAGTCAACTGGGCAGACACAGATGTACAGATACAATACAATCGCGTGCACACTGCGAGCTCTTACTTTTTCTTGTGTACGTCGATCAAGCAATTCCATTCTCAGTTCATTCGAACAAAAACAACCGTTTCATCAAGCAAGTGGCTCGCCGACTGCGTTTTTCCCTCGTGACGGCAATCTACGGTAATATAACCAGAAGTAATCCCAGTTTTAAAACAATGCGAATTTTTTCGACGAATTGGTTGGGGCGCCCATAAACATACCAATTTAAGTATGTCAGAATGTCATATCGAAAAAACGTTTAGAGAATAACAAGTAACAGGGTAAAATGTTGACCGAACCGATATTGATATTTTAATTCTTTAGTGGCGCAGTTGCAAATGTACTTTTTATTAATTTTACCCTCCCTAACGTCCGACAATTTTAATCTGGCTAACGCCAGACCATTTTACTCGACAAGGGAGACCTCCTGAAAACCTGCCACTTAAAGGGTTTTAATGCGCTCGGCACGGAGATAGCGCAACCCGGCAATCCCGGCAATCGACAACGAAGATTTGACTCCACAGTTGCTCCCAAGTATGTTATGGCGGTAAACTATATTAAACGTTTCCTTTTCAGTCCTCCACTCTTGCCTCCTCGTCACGACGTATCCCGGTCAGCAGTTCAAAAACAAATCGAGAAACCACCACCGCGGCCTCCTAAACCAGGCTCAGTCTCCGCTCAGTATCCTCATTCCTACGCATTTGGCGCGAAAAGACGAATATTTGACAAAGGACCTGAGGTAAGTAAGATCTGTCGTTGGTTTTGAATCTAAAAAGTTCGACAAAAATAGACCTTTTCAGTTTCGATGTTTGATTATTCAATTCAGATCATGTGATCTTACTCGTGAGAGGTGTTTCTCTGAAATTTAGTGATATTCAGATACGATAAATGGGAAATTAACATATGTATTTTATACTGTATTTTATTAGATTTTTAACAATATTTCTGTTATTATTTTTAATGTCATAGGATAGATGATAGGACACACACTGATAACAGCATATTTATGTTGAAGTGTTTTTATCCTTAAATAAATAAAGTAAATAAAAAATACGAAGCTAAAGAGGTTAATTGGTGTTGAAAATTTTGTGTTTGTAAATTATAGTAACTGGACTGAAATAACGAGAGTCAATGTTTTTATTCTAATTAGTTACCAGACCAACATCAGAGCGACGATCATTCTGATGAGTCAGAAGACGAGACAGATCATTCTCGAACTAATTTTATTGAAACTAAATTTTGTGATTGGTGTTGCAGTTATTTTGCTCAGTCGTTTACCAAGGTAAGAAAAAACTAAACAACCACAAGAAATTATACATATAAATGGGGAACAAGCTCCAAAAAGAACCATCTTTTAATCTTGAGATTCCAGTTTAAAAAAAAAAACAAAACCGACATGAAATACCAGTATTTCGACTATACTGCAAATCCGGTAGCAAAGTACTGAAAATGAGTTTCGCAGAACTATCTGAGTGTAACCAGGAAGCAGGGCTGAAAATGTTGGTCTTGTGATCCACTTCAAGAATTTAGCAATTTCCCACGTTTTTCCCTTGAAAAACGATTAAGCTAGGACGCTGCCACTAATTTACAGTCTAGTAACAATGGCGTTTAAGGTGCTAAATTTTGAGTTTCGCTAAACTTTTTGAGAAGAAGCGGGTAACAGGGCTTAAAATATTCGCCTAGTGGTTCTCTTCAAGAATTTAGCAATTTCCTATGTTTTCTTTGCTTGTGTAGCTTCTGTCGTGTATTTTCACCTTCCTTCGTGTCGTTATAACTCGATAATCGCGGGCGACGCGTTTTTTATTTCATAATTCTATCAAAATCGTTCACAAACCTTGCTTACTTTGTGTTTAGCCTCCGGATGAACATGATCCTTTCAGTGAAGTTCATCTTGACAGAGAAATTCGATTCGCAAGAAATGCCAGAGTACGGTTAGAAGCGGAGAAACAACGGAAAGGTTAGTGAAAAGAATACATCACGAATAACAGAGGTGCTTTCAAAATGCCCTATCGACCTACGCACAATCTGAGTAAATATTTAACCACTGATGCTGCAAAACTATGAAAATTCGCATTACAGATTGGGCTTGTGTAGCCTTGACAATTCAAAGAAACCCTTTCTGTTTCACTTGGGGGAGTTACTGTCAGTCAAATTTGTTGATGTTTGTGAATGAAAGTGACTGACGTTTCGAGAGTAGAGTAAGGACTCCTTATTTAACTGTGAAGATGACCGCTGCTAAGGCCGTCGAAAGGTCAAACACTTCCACCAACAGTCTTTCTCAAGACTACACTAACCTGGACGATCAACTTTCACAAACTTCTAACGATTCTTTTTATTATTATTATTATTATTAGTAGTAGTAGTAGTAGTATTTAAACATATTTACACACGGTAAACTTTCATTACACAAATGATTTTCAAAGGGCCATATGGAGAATTACAATCAATGAACTATTAGTACTTAACTATATACATAAGTCAATATTGTATATGATCTGATTTACAATGTTGGTTAAAGTAATTATCTATAAGTTCATAAGCAACTGTTAATGTACTTGAATCATTTATCAGTCTTAAAGTATTAGTAAGTATTCCATTTCAGGACGCAACTCCTCGACATGAGAAACTATTTTTTTAAGAAATTTGTTGTCGGTTTAGGTAAATAGAGCTTTGAATCGTTACTTCGCAATTGATAATCCCTGTTATTAGAGGGTTTGAATAACTGCTGTATGTAACTCGGAGTCATGCCTTTTAATGCTTTATATGCCATCAGGAGATCTCGCTTTTCTAAGGTTTTCTGTGTTGGTTTTCAATGTAAATTCTAAAATATCTGGGTTGATCGTATGCTGTAATCAGATCTTGTTATAACCCTAGCAGCTCTCTTGTGCAGTTTATGTAACTTGTTAATATTCGTTTTATTGTTGATGTGCCAATCCATTGAGCACGGTAGTACTGGACAGTTATACATTATTTTTAGTACGTTTTGTGAAACAAAATTTTCTCAGTTTCAAGCGATTTACTTTATTATAATCAAATTTATATCAATGTAATTTTTATTCTAGACTTCCATCGGGTTGATGATCAGATATTTATCAACAAGAATCCCTCGCCTCCATGTGTGCTCCGTTTTCACCCGTATGATCCCCATTTGGCAGTCGCTGATAGATCAGCTGTGAGGTGAGCAAATAAGTTACAAATTTATTCATATTACTGTGAAAAGTCCTCGCGCCAGTGATTCCTGAACATTTTAGGTCAGTTACCCGTCTTTCACATTATTTTTTTGACCATTACCTCTAAGTTTTCTGCCATCAAAATAATCTACATCTCCTTTGATGAAGATCGAATAATCTGCTGTCTTCAATATCTACAATAACCGTGAACGAACTAATGGTAATTGTTCGCGAAAGTGCTTATCCAAGTTGTTGGACGTGAGATTACTGTATCTATTCCGAAATCCTTATTTGTTAAATGTTGGAAAGATAGTTTACAAATGCCAATAAAGCTTTACTGAAAATTCAAGGGCATTTGCATTCAAGTTTATTTTCTTTTTGTGTTTTTTTCAGCGTATGGAACTGGGAAACTGGGACACGTCTCAATCATTTTATTAATGGCAATCAGAAACCTACTCGAATAACAGCTATGGAAATTCTTAATTCGCATGACCTATCTTTATTGCTAACTGGATCGGGTAAGAGAATGCCGTATAACGTGTCAGAATGGTTCTGGATATGTTGTACTGCTCGAACATTCCTATTTTTTTATTGATCGTGAGCGGACGGAATCCTGGGTATCCCTTCAATGTGATTGGTTGTAGCAGCGATAGATATTTTCCGATATCTGATCACCGTCACGGAATTCCCGCCAAAACGTCATTTGACTTTTCGCCGCAGTCTTCATCCCGCGTTTTTTTTTATTTGTTTGTTTGCTTTTTTAATTCTTGAAAAAGCTTAAAATATTTGCACGATCTTCTTACTAAATAAATATAAAAAATAAATGGATATTCTGTACTCATATCTTGTTTTCTTCATTGACAAATAACTTAGACTTTGATTTATCTTCCAGCTGCTAGTGGTTTACGGCAACGCAGAATAACTTAGTCTTAATAACCACCCTTGGCCTACGGCCTCGGGCCGTCATTGAGGGCTCAAGAAAATATTTTTATATACGGACTTCCCAACCGATAAATAATGTAAATTTAATGTCTGATCCCGAGGGAAACAGATTTATTATTCCGAGAGTGTCGATGTTTTCCAAGAGGAAGTCGAGGGAAAAAAGTTTACTGGTTTCCCGATGGATCAGACATTAAGTGTTTTGTGATAAAGCGGGTTTTCTCTAGATTTTTACCGAATTTAGGCTGTTTAACTGAATTTTTGCTGAGCTGTTATAGCCTGAGCGGTCAATAGTTGTTCCCCTACCGCCCGAGGGCAGTACATTTGACTTGTCTAATGCCACGTGACCATAAATCGACCACTGGCAATCAGGGGCAGCAAAAAGCCAGCTCCATAACAACATATATTAACTCCATGTCTTTGATTAACGCAGATGATGGCGGTGTACGGGTTTGGAGAAATTATTCAAATCAAGAACCGGAACTAGTAACTGCTTGGCAGGCGCTTTCCAGTCTTCTTCCTTCCATCAGAGGTAAAGGTTTCTAAAGATAATACTTCTTGAGTAAATTACCTTTACTGCATACTACTTCTTTAAGATCAGTTTTCGCTCGATAAGTTTTTGTTTTTGCCTTGCTTACTTGGTCGGACACAAACCGCTTATGAACCGATTTCACTTGTTTTTGTTTTCATGTTTAACGAATACATACTTCTGTTCCCCTGAGGTCTTCGGCGATTTCTTCCACTGCCGGTTGGCTGATCGTCGTTAAACATTTCTAGGTTGCGAAGACCTGTGTTTTTATTTTCTCATACTTTATTGGTTAATTCTCATCACATGACTCCTTTTAGTATAAAAACTAGTCCAGTTGCCATTCCTCTTTAACAACACATTTCACTCTCTGAAGAAGGCTCTTTGCTCGAAACGTCAAAATTTTTCCACATAAATTCAGAAGTCTATCAACCTTACAACTTCTTATTATTTGCTTATTTTAGTTTTTATACATACTCTAAACTGGGATGGAATTTTTTTACTGATGAAAAATCCCGCTCTATGCAGTACTGGACATTTTGGTACGTAAATTGACAAACTGAAAGTAGTACTTATGTATAATTTACCATATTTATTCGAAAGGTAATGGCTCAGGTTTGGTTGTCAACTGGGAGCAACAAACAGGCATTTTATTGGCATCTGGAGATGTAAGGCACATCCGCGTGTGGGATACCCAGAGAGAAATGAGGCTACAGGTATGCTGACAATCTATATCATATAACTTTAAACAATTTTTTTTTTTAATTTCAATTTAAGATTTATTTTATTTCTAAAATTAGACGACAAAAGAAGTCTTCAATAACATGGCACTTTATTCCGGTGACACGAAGACATGCCAGCTCTCAGTTTCCCCAAATCTACTCTCACCTTCGTGTTTTTATTAGTTACTAAGTTTCAGTGCCGTGTTTCTTCTCCGTTTTCAAGGATATACCAACTGGTGCAGAAAGTTGCGTGACAAGTTTGGTTTGTGATCCGGACGGCCGCTCACTGCTCGTTGCTGGCTGTGGCGATGGCTCAGTTCGCTTGTTTGACAGAAGACTGCCCCCAAGTGACAGCCGTGTGATGACACTTCGTGAACATCAAAGCTGGGTTGTGAATGTTGTTCTGGAGAGGAATACTTCTGAGAGCATTATCTCTGGAAGGTAAAATTATTAATGATAGAATTTTAAAGGTCATTGTCCAGCAGAGTTCGAATAGTGAAGCCATAACGGCGATGAAAAGTTTCACATTTCAATCAGTAATTATTTATTCGTTGCCTGAAACGTTTTAGGAGGCAACGAAATGTAAGAACCGTTAAATATTGGCATCCTTCATCACTGTTGTCACTGCAGTGAATTTTTAACGTTTAACTGTGTAAACTTTCAATGAATAATTCTGGTTTGAAATAATAGTTAAGAGATACGTTTATATCGTAAACAATGAGCGATTTTTTCACTCGGCCCTCCACGTTTCAGCACTCTTAGTGTTTGATTTGTTATATTACAACTTTTAGCGTAAAGAAGCATTTACCATAAAGTGATATATATTTATCTATTTGTTGCACTTCTGATAATCCCTATCGGATTGTCGTGATTGAAAGCTTCAATATTTCATCAGACATAAAAGTAATTGTGTTTGCTCTCTTAGTGTGGATGGAATGGTGAAATTTTGGGATCCACGTTTCACAGAATCAGTTCGAAATCTGGAGACAGTGAACCAGATGACTGCCTTTGAAGTTCATAGCTCTGCGAAAGTCATTGCCAGGTTAGCTCTTCATGACAATCAATTCTCATGTGTTACCAGGTATAGCAAGCTTAAAGACTTTGTCAAACGGCACATGATAATCGATAATAGTTTAACAAGTAATTTTTATCCCTAGCTGTCATCAACTATAATCAACTATCATCAAACGGTAAAAACTATCGTAGCACAAAGAAAAAGGACGTCATAAGTTTAGCGTGCGTACTTTGCTTAACGGCCGTAAAATTTAAAATGCTTAGTTCACTGATGTCGGCGTTGCAGCTTTCTTAAACTCCTTAATAACAATTCAATGACACTGTAATTATGGAGGATTCGTGCAAGGAAAAGATTAGAAAGATTTTTTTTGTTTTTGTTTCAGTGGCTCAGCTAATCAGGTGGTCAAGGTAACGAGAACAAAAAAGGAACCAGAATGTATCAGCACAATACGCCATCACGATGGCTTCATTGGCCAAAGAATAGGTCCAGTTCATTCCATGTGCTTTCATCCTCACAGGGTGAGTAGTGGTTCTGGCATTGGATTTCATGTAATCGTTTATCTCTTGGTTTACTTTTCCTCTTCCATTCACTATTTCCTCTTCCATTTACTCTATGTTCTTTCATTTACTCTTCTCACTTTTATTTCCTCTTTCCGTCTATGCTGTCGCTTAAATTTACTGATTCTTGCTTTCTTTTTTATGTGGTTTTTACACGTCCATGTTCTATTATCCCCCTTCCCTTTCTCTTTCCATTCTCCCCTTCCTCCCTCTTCTCTTCTTCGTTTGTTTCTTCCTAAGACTTCCTGTTCGTCTGTCCTTGGCCACTTCCTCTCTTTTCTCCATTCGTCCCCAAGCCCCGTCTCCCAACTGATCTCATCCTTCTCCGTAACTATGTTAATCTGATAAAGGTTCATCTAGCTGTGGGCTGTGCCGATACCATCGTCTCCATTTATTCAACGGAAAAGAAACGATAAACTCCATTCAGAATTTGGTGAGCTAATCAAAAGCCTACAGCACTCCACGAAACTAAATTAGTTCGCTGTTGCTTCAAATTCTACGGTTCCTCAACCAATGCAGACGGGTTTTTATATAAAAGGGTAGTGCTATATTTTATAAATGGGGCAGTGTCATCTGTTTAGCCATGCATTTGCTTTTTGCACATGAAAGATATTTTTGGCCAGACAAATGCTTTTTCAAAGTTTTTAAATTGCTCTAGAAGGCGTCTTTAACAAGGCTTTCCTTTCTGTCAACATTTCTACTTCAGGGTCTTGTTGGTTCCTCAGGCGATTTGCACAAATCCTGGATTAAAAATTACATTAGTTTTCTCTTCTCCAGGCTTTATGCAAATCGTTGATTGAACATCGAGGCCCTCGCTAACAACATATTTAAAATTGCAAACTTGAAATGGTTGGCTAAACATTTTAAAAGACAAAAGTTTACTGATGTGTGCACACGTTATGACATTGCCCCTTGAAGGAATTTGCAATGTATGGAACAGATTTTATGCTACATATCCCATGTTATTTCCACTTAAAATTTTGACAAAGATTTCACCGATTTAAAATTATGGTAGTATAAAATATGGATAAGTAATAATTTTAAACTATAATTGCACTGAGTAGTGAATATAAGAGTATAAGAACTTTATGGTTACGGGATTTTAAGTAAATGAGAACTAAAGTTCTTCTACGCTCATAATTGACGAATAAGGATTTCATTGTAAATAAATCTAAAGACGATTTGAACATGTATCATTTAAACAAGATTTGCCCACTTATTCAGCTGAATCACGTTCGTTGAAATTAGGTTGGAGTTTTCTTCTTGCCGCTCTTGTGTGTTAATATCCTTGTTAAACAGAAACGATTACGAGGAAATCTAAACGGTGTTTTAATTTTTATGGTCCATAAGACATAACCAAACGAAACCCAATACCTTTTACAAACTTACATCTACTTGAATTGAATTAGCGTAACTTTAAGTTATTTTCAAATTGTGATGAAAGTTTGAATGGTTAACTATTATATTCTGCCTGAGTTCTTGCTTGGTGAAGGGAAAAGTCGGTCGCAATTTATTGCAAGTAGATCGCCAGACAGATTGGATTGACAGTTTTTGTTTAAAAGATACTGAGATTTACCAATAAAATTGTCGCGTGCAAAGTAATTTGGAAGTTTGCTGTCCAGTGAGGTACGCGAAACAACTATTTTATGACTTGCCAAACAATATGGAAAGGTAAATGCGGTTCTATCTTTACACTTTGTATGAGATATGTCGTGATGTGATCTGTTCATTGAGTTGATTTTAGGATCATCGGTCCTTATTAATTTTATTGCGCTAAACTTTACATCGTTCAGCTGACGTAATTAGTAAATCTTGTTTAGACTCCATCTGTTAACAAATCAAATTATGTAACCATACGAAAATATGTCAATGATTTATTTAACAACGGCAAGTCTACATCTGTAAATATATAATATACATACATACGGTATATCATTCTGTGATAGCTGTTCTAAAGTTCTCTTGTAATCAGTATTGTCCATACCAATTGCATGGTAATGATTCCTACTTTTGGGGGCGAAAAGACACGAATGAGGTCTTTCGGATCTTTACAGTAATAACGTTGTTTTGTTTCAGGTTATACAACTTCAATGCTAGTTCGGCAGTATATCATTGACGTTTTTGCCGCCCAATTAAATCACAAGGGAATTCTTACACCACGTCAAAATCGCGACTTTTACCAAATTTTAGTTGGGATGGTAAATCCCAAGGGAATTCTTACACCACGTCAAAATCGCTATTTTGCCAAATTTTAGTTGGGAAGTTAAATCCCAAGGGAATTCTTACACCACGTCAAAATCGTCATTTTGCCAAATTTTAGTTGGGAAGTTAAATCCCAAGGGAATTCTTACACCAGGTGAAAATGGCGATTTTTGCCAAATTTTAGTTGGGAAGTTAAATCCCAAGGGAATTCTTACACCAGGTGAAAATGGCGATTTTTGCCAAAT
>JBAHVQ010000482.1:651149-672487 GCA_036872915.1 Nanipora kamurai | reverse complement strand
GGAAGTTAAATCCCAAGGGAATTCTTACACCAGGTGAAAATGTCGATTTTTGCCAAATTTTAGTTGGGAAGTTAAATCCCAAGGGAATTCTTACACCATGTGAAAATGGCGATTTTTGCCAAATTTTAGTTGGGAAGTTAAATCCCAAGGGAATTCTTACACCATGTGAAAATGTCGATTTTTGCCAAATTTTAGTTGGGAAGTTAAATCCCAAGGGAGTTCTTACACCAAGTGAAAATGTCGATTTTTGCCAAGTTTTAGTTGGGAAGTTAAATCCCAAGGGAATTCTTACACCAGGTGAAAATGGCGATGTTTACCAAATTTTAGTTGGGAAATTAAATCCCATGGGAATACTTGTACCAAGTCAAAATCGCGATGTTTACCAAATTTAATTAAAACTTTCACCGAAGTTGCAGTACTTTATTTAACGTCATTATTCGTTTTAATGGTGCAGCGTTAAGTCATAACGGTCCATAAATTAAACGGATTCCTTTTTGTATCAGAATGAAGGGATATGACTCGATTTCGTTCAAATACGGGAAGAGGTATTCAGTTGAATTTTAAAAAGTATCGCAAGCGTACAATTTAATGCGACCTAAATTATTTGATATAGCGAAGAACTTGGTCTCTGATCTTTCAAATCTGCGCTGGCGGACGGCCAAATGTAGAATAGAGGTCATATTTGTCAGGTTAATTTTCGTTTCCAAATAGAATCTATCGAGAACAGAATGTAAAATATGGGAACCTGGGTAGGCAGTATATAAAATTGCGTAGAAAGTTAACAGATTAATTCTAGGCTGGGGAACATCTTTTGAGAAATCCCGATGTTTCGAGCAACGGCCATTCTTCAGAGTGAAACTTTTTCCTGACGTTTTCCAAGAATACGTTTCACTCTCTCAAGGGCATTTGCTCGAAAAGTTAGCATTTTTCAATAAAGTAAATGGTTTGAACCTGGGAGAATCATTGCATGTTTGTGGGATTTGATCATCCAGGGTAGTGTAATCTTTAGACTGTTGGTAGAAGTGACTGACGTTTCGATGGCCTTAGCGGCGGTCATCTTCGGAGTCAAGTGAAGAGTAAATGTCAGGTTCGCCTATATTTGTGTCAGGTTCGTGGGTCCTTAGCGGTGGTTGAACCAGATTTGTTGGCGTAAACGTCTGAAATTGCTTGCGAAACGGATGTAGTTGTTGGCAAGCTGTTCGCTCTGTCGCCCAAATGAACGTAATAAACTAAATGGTTTGAACCTGGGAGAATCGTTACATGTTTGTGAAAGTTGATGGACCGCCGCTAAAGGCGTCGAAACATCAGTCACTTTCACCAACAGTCTCAAGACTACATTAACCTGGATGATCAACTTCCATAATCATGCAAGTATCTTTCAACACGAGTTCGGCGCGTCTATTAACCTTTTAACATTCTACGCTGTAGTACAATAATGCGAGCAAAATGACTTGTTAACCTAATGAACTCTAACAATAGTGCTAAAAGTTGGCCTCGTACAAATTCACATAGTGTCTTACAAGTATGTTTATATTGTGTGAACAGTAAAACCATTAACCAAACTGTTCTTCGTTTCTTAAATGTGTTGACTTACATGTAGCGTTTAGGTGTGCAATTAGGTGTAAATCTTGTAACGAAAGGATGCCATCGATAAGTTTAAAATGACTTTCTATCGTATTCAATGTTTTGAAAACTTGATCACCAAGTTAGTTGCTATCTTAAAGAAATGCACTACGTCGAATGGGAAAAGGAAAGGTTACTGTTGCTCACGATAATCAATTGAAGAGCAACTAAGCACCATTTGGCAGCAGTAATGTAGTATGCCCTGCAAGAGAAACTGGGGACAATCCAGAGGGTTAACAATGTTCTCACAATCAACATTCAACCTCACTGTGATAATCCTTCCCAGTCCCAACGGGTCAGGCCAATGGTGTAACAAGCTAACAGTATGATATAGATAGTTTACACCCTACACAATAAAACATTATTCCACTAACACAATTAGACAAGGAAGGCAGAGTTACAGGATTACTGTAGGTTACAAGATTCAAGCAAGTTAGGTAATAAGATTACAGTAAGTTAGGGGGTTACAGGATTACACTGGGTTACATTATTGCAGTAAGCTACAAGATTACAGGATTACTACAGGATTACTATAGGTTGATTCGGAAACTGTGTACCATGAAAGTATAACCAAAGTTTCTGACAAGGTCCTTGGGCATGCGCAGACAAATTTCCCAGCTGGTCTAAAAAAGAGGAAATTCCACTGTGCAGGTACATTTATGTGCTCATCCAACTTGAAGTCTGTACCAGAATGTAGTGCAGAATTTGATGAACCTAGAGTTTGCCCTGGAAATTCTTCTGGTTACACCACTGTTCTTGAGGAGATCTGTACTTGCTCATCTTCACATCTTGCATTCCCAGTACATGAGTAAAAAGTTAAATTGGAACACAAACGGACACAAACAATAAAACTCAAAAGTT
Source organism: Nanipora kamurai (assembly GCA_036872915.1). Lineage (NCBI taxonomy): Eukaryota > Metazoa > Cnidaria > Anthozoa > Scleralcyonacea > Helioporidae > Nanipora > Nanipora kamurai. The sequence continues at coordinate 670,003 of JBAHVQ010000482.1, read as the reverse complement.
GTGAAATACAAATATTTGAGCTCAAAATACAATGTGATTGGTTACTTTGGTCTAAAGATTGAGATAAAAGTGTTTAAGTTGCTCTTAAAAAGTTAGTAAACTGGACATCAGTCCACCATCTTGGATGAACTGCTGATGTTTGTGGCATCAAAAGCTGGTAAAGCAAAGGTTTTAGTAAGTCAATTTTGTTCAAATGCAATTTAAAAATTCTAATGTGAAAAAATGTATCACTCCTTTGTTACGATTTAAAACACATTAAGAACCATTCTCCTGAAGTTTAGCTGCTCAAAGAAGTTTCGTTCTTTTCACTCAGCTTGTGATGTCACCAACTTTTAAGTTGAATATCAAAGCCCAGCATAATATTATTTCAAAAGCCATTGACTCAGACTTTGTAAAGATATTATGCTGGGCTTTGATATTCCCCTTGAGATTGTTTTCTGCCTGGTAAATCAAATAGGTGATGTTTTAAAGAAACTTTCCAGTTAGGTAATCAGGCAAGATGGCAGATGAAGGATTTTTGTTTGCTGAAATTAATGATGTTCTTGTGCTTAAGGTAATTCCTCAGTTATTGTTTCCAAAGCAACAATTGGCTGAAACTTCTCAGCTTAGAGTTTATGATATGCTTATATTAAGACAACCAAAACATTCAAGAGTATGTGATTAGCTGGAAATCAAATTTAATGTGTTCATTTCCAAGAATATGTATTTGTACATACAGTTCACCTTCTATGAATGGTCTGTATCTTGAAAGTGTTGAATAATGGTTGCCAAAATTGACTGGTGCAAGTTACTCTTGGTGATATGGAAGAAAATTTCTTTCGAAGAGTGCAGTTTTGAAAGTATTGCAATCACTCTGACCTTTCCATATTGGATGAAGAGTTTTCTCAAGTTTTCATACAACAATTCAGACTGAGCTATTTTTTTTCCACCATGCACTTCTTTAAATTAAAAACCCATTGTTTGTTCTTCAGAGAAGGACTGTATGGTTGTTGTGGTTGGCCACAAGGAAACATTTTGCATCACAGATATGTTTTTACATTTTGAGATAAAACAAAGTTTAGATATTTTTTTGTCCAAATAAAAAATTAATTGGCAATAGACACCATGTTTGTTTTTATTTTTGGCCCGATGAACCACGTTTTTAGCGAGGCTTCCACGCAGTTTTTCAAAATTCCTGCCGTAGTCGCTAAACAATTTCCCCTAGACATAAAACCCCAAGGAGCCACCTTAAAAAAAACTAAAAAAAAGTTGGGGTCACCAAACTAGTGTGGAAAATATCACAAGCATAATGCAGTGTCTTGACCCAATTACAAATTAGAGCAAAAATCACAATTGCACAACCGTTACCGAACCTTGCTAGAATCCTATCATAACGTACCTATTTAGTAATTATATTCAAGAAAACATGGTATTTTATGAAACAAAAAATACTGACATGCATTATTGTGAATCAGAAATGCCTTTTTCCATATTCCCTGTAATGATATTTCAAGAAGCATGCACGGAAAAGGGAAAATATAAGTTGCAGAAGTGATTTTTCCTTCAACTTCTGATATGACTTGTAAAATGTATAGAAGAAAATTATAAATTTAAAAAGTATGGTTACCGACCTTCTTCAAAAATTACAGCACTAAACCTGCAACATCAGCTTGAAACATCGAGTACCACTAACCCTCTTTCGAGTTACTTTGCTGGTCGTATTTCTTCCTTTCAACATTCTTCAAATAAATGGACACGTGCTTCCAAGTAATCTGTAAAACAGGTTAAATTATATCCATCGTGTTCCTATCTGATCACTGGAAGTCCACAGTTTACTATCGCTACCCGTTGCCAGCATTCAATATCGCTGTTCTACACTAGCTATCCCTACCTGTCATCAGAGCCTCATTAGTCTTCACTGTTGAAATGCTGTGCTGTATTTTGAAATGCGTCCATATTTCTATTCTATTAAGTGTATAGGTATTTTAGAAATACATGCTTAGATATTCTTTGTCTTTACTCAAGCGTTTGAGGGAATGTTGGGATTCTCTGAGCACTTTTCATAAATTTTTATCTCGTGTTTTGTCGAAAGTTTCAACACTAATCATCGCACAGAAACTTTCCTCAACATAATGTCCAGACCCACTGTCAAAAAAAGTACGACGCCAGCTTCGTTAAAACAGATTTGTAACAAGCCAACTGCGAGGGCTTACCTGCAAATTTTTGGAACTGGAAGTGGCGATACTTCCCCATCAGTTTATTTGTTTGCCGATTCACAAAGGTAAGATGACACACCAGTGCTTATGCCTAAAGCGAAAACTCCGGACATGAAGTCTAGACCAAATTTCGCGCCGAAATGCGCGAAACAGGGTTGAAGTATGACGTCATAAATTCACAAGATTTAAAATTAATATATCTGAACCACCAATTCAGAACTGGCTACAGGAAATAAGTGATTAATTTTTGCCTTTACATGCCAAAATTCAATCGTTAGGTTAAACAGCGGTCGTGATGTAGACATCGGAATATATTCGTTCCTTCATGAAACGATTTGATTTTTGCTGTGGGAGGAATGCAATGCACCTAGAGGGTGAGATGGGGGGTTGCTACCAGTGCCCTTTTCATGGGAGGTCTTATGTGTACAATGTGACCAATAATATTTTGACCTGATATCCTAAAGCCATGTGGATCTACTGCATTCAAAATGCTGAAAATCATCGTTACTGTGCCTTTCTATTTTATCCCTGTCCTTTAAAATTCCTGGTTGTACCCTTGCATGGTTCCTGCTGTAATTACAGAAACCATGCCAAAAAAGTATGTTAAAAGGAAGTTAAGTCTTCCAATCTCCTCATCTTAGCAGCTATTACATATCGTTTCATCTGTTACACTGTACATTTACATGCAAAATCATTTTACGATGATCTTTTGAAAGTTGTGATCAAATTGAGGCTAAAATTTGTTTTTTAATGTCACGTCCTACCACTCAATTTTGCTGGATTTCTTGAAAAATACAGGGAAATGGGAAAATTTGTTGTAAAATGCACAGAAACCTCCTCATCATTCTATAAACTTTATCTATTTCTATTTTAAAGTGATTTATTCTATTTTCAATACTGAGCTTAAAATAATAATTACTCAATTCCTGCATGCATGTTGAAGCGCTCAGACATTCAATTTGGTCATACAAGGAAATGTACGAAGCAATATCATTGCTTACTCCCTTTGACTAATGTAATCACTCTTTAGGTATGTCTTTAATTGTGGTGAAGCTACTCAAAGATTGTTCCATGAAAGTAAGCTTAGACTGGGCAAAATAAATCACCTGTTTTTTACTCAAATATGTTGGGAATTTGTTGGTGGACTGCCTGGTTTACTTTTGACCTTACGAGATGCAGGCAAGACTTCACTGAGCATGCATGGTCCATCAAATCTCTCCGAGTTTCTTAAATCCACCCGACCTTTTATTTCCACACAAAACATGGCTCTTGATTGTGTCCATTACACAAGTGGAGGCAAAGACAAGTTTAAGGATGAAAACATCATTGTGCAGCCAATTTGTGTTGAAGGTAATACCTTCATTTATTCAATTGTAATTAAAGTATTTAATGGTTAATCATTCACAACCAGTTGTCACCCCAAGGTTGCAAAAATGTGAGGAAAATAAAGTTAATGCTCGATTATCAGCAAGAAAAGCAAAAATTTCAGTAAGATGCCCATCACAGTCTGTAACAACCAGTAGCCCTGCACAGAATGGTAATATTACATATGGATACTCCTATCAAATGTGCCAAATAACCTTTGATAATTTCTGTTTTCTACCCAGGAAAAGAAACTGATAACTTTTCATATAACTCTGAAATTACTGAGATCAAGGAGGAGCCAGATGATGTGTCAGACAAGCAGCTAGGTGATGACAAGAACTTTAATATCTGCCAATCATTTGTAGCAGAAACAAATTCTAAGAGATGTAAATTTGACATAAATGCAAAACAAGTCTTCAGCTATATTTGTCAGTTGGTTCCTGTGCCAGGAAAAATGAACATTAACAAAGCAAAAGCTCTTGGTGTTCCTTATGGCCCCTTGCTTGGAGAGCTACAGAAGGGAAGAATTCTTACCCTGGAAAATGGCTCTGTGGTAGGGAAAATGCACTTTTACTAATTTAATTATTAAACATTTGTTAACTTATTCATGGAAAGGGTAAAGATTAGAATTCATATTCTGGCTAATGCCAGAAAATCTTATTCAGTAGAGTGGGGCATTTTCACGTAAATATCAGTATGCTTCCATTTTTCCACATTCATAATAAGAATGGAAAAGGGCTGCTTGCTATATGCAAAGTTAACCCCTTCTGTAGAATTTGAGTTTCTAATTCAGAAAGAATACAAGAAGCAGCATTTCATATTAGAATATTTTACTTGGATAAACAAATCAACTTTTTTCAAGCGATTTCTGCTTGGGAAAATGGACTTACAAAGACCATTAATAAACTTTTAACTGTATTCTAACATGACTTATAAAAATTATAAGTTCAGTTATACAAAACAAATCTTGTGGTATGCTGTTGGCTGTGAGAATATTTTTCATAAATATTAATTTATGACCTTATTTTGATTAAATATCTTCATATTTTTAAATGCAATATTTAGGTCAAACCAGATGATGTCATGGAGAAATCTGTGGAGGGTTGTGTTTTTCTTATTGTTGACTGTCCAAGTAAAGATTACTTTAGAAGTTTGGTGAATAACAAACAAATGACCATGTATGAGATAGGTGGAAACAAACCACAGCCATCAATTATCATTCATCTCAGTCCATCAGATATGGTTGAAACTCCAGAGTACTTAAATTGGACAAGAAGGTAAGGGCTACAGTATTTGCCATAAATTTATACTATCCAACTCAGAGTAAGTTATAAAATAATTAATCATTAATAATATTTAGTATATCAGTCATGATGTGAATAGTGTGTTGGAAGTCCTGATAGCTTTTTAAAGCTATATATAATTGCAGATTCTGTCCAAATTTCAAGTGCAATAATTTGAATTGAGTGACTGTGTATCTTGGGTTTAACTATTTTAGACTAGCTAATGCACTAGTATTTAAAAATGAATAACATGTGTGAATGGCATATATTATGATAGTATTTTTGTCTGCAGATTTGGAAGCACTTGCCAGCATTTGTTTTTGAATTCCAAGATGCCTCCACCAAAAATGGCCATGTTGTCTCAGCTAAGAATCCAATATGAACTACACCAGCTTAGTCCTAATATGTTTCCAAGACTTTTTGCTTCAGATACAGCTGTAAGTCAGTTACTTAAACTAATAAATAAATGTTTATCAGGAAAATGTCCTCAATTTTTAAACAATTATCTTATTTTTAATCGGAACATTTTATCTCATTTAACAAGACAATCAAACAAACTTCACTTTCCAAAGGTGAGAGCTGAATGTGCAAAGAACTCTTTTTATATGTTGTAAAATTTTTAATAAGTATCACTAAACTGCCTTGATTGTTAACTAGATAGGTGTATGATATTTTTTATTGTATATATATATATATATATATATGTATATATACATATGTGTGTGCGCGTGTATGTGTATGTGTATGTATATGTATATGTATATGTATATATATATATAACTACAGACGGAACCGTTTCGGCCTTTTGGGCCTCATCAGTGTAGTGCTGATGAGCAGGATGAAATGACTGCTATTTACAGTCACCTTTGATGCCTCATGTGGGACATCAAAGTCATTTGCCAGAGCACTCTAACTGCTAGCAGTGAGATATATAAATTTATCAGAGTCCCAAAGGATAACAGTGTAATTTACACTGAGTGGGTTACCCTGTGTAAATAAATTTTTTTCATTCATTCACCTATGCCCAAATTTGACTTTAGAATTAATAAAATAAAACTCCCCAATTTTGTTTCTTTCCCAGGATATTGAAATTGAGGGATTTGAGGAACAAAACTGGACAGCGGGAGAAAATTTTTTGATCTTTCATTTACGTCCAGCACAGAAAATAGGATATGACAGATCAGACATTGAAGCAAAATGGCAACTCATTGCAGAGAAAGTGCAAAAAAAGACAGTATGTAAAACAGAGGAAATGTCACTGACAGAAATCAAGAAATCTTTGAAAGACTTTGTTGATCCAGAGAAATATTCATCAGAAAACTATGACAATGTTTCAATTGAACAAAGGTTGGACTCTGTTTCAGATAATCAAGTTGAGAACAAGGATGAATACTTTGAAATTGTATTTTTGGGAACAGGAGCATCATTGCCATCAAAATACAGGAATGTTAGTTCAACTCTAGTTAATATAAGGTAAGAACTTACAGTACATATTATGCAGTAACACCAGAGTTGTAGCTAGCATCTTTTGGGTTTTGTTGGTTCTGGTGGCATCTCCCCCTCAATAATTTTAAATTCTATAGGCCCCAGAATGCCATTTTCAACATTCTTTGTGAGATGTTTCTTAAAAAATCATTTTTAACAATAGTTAAATGCTAGACATAAGCTTTTTTAAACAGAAATGCTTGAAAGTGTCTGGTGTAAAGCTGAAAAGCCATCTAAACCATGGCAGTCTTTTTTCATAGCATTTGTGTGAAAAATTTAATGCCTGGCATTTAACATTTGGTAAAAATTGAAAATTTTAATTAAAATAATCTCATACAAAATGTTGAAAATGGCTTTTCAACTTCCCACACTAGCTATGAGCCTGAACACATGCCTTGTACATTATATGGACAGTTATATTTGGTATACAAAATCAATCGATGAATAACCATACTACAAACAATGGTCATTACCTTTAACTGCCTGTTAAGGGTGTATTCTGCAAGTCTTCCAGCAGTTCGCTTCATTTTATATATATATCTGAGTGTGTTTGTTTTCAACACTACACATAACTTACTGGTATTCTCTCATTAACCCATTGTAGAGCAAGGGTGCACTTTAGTATTTTACTCGTCACAAGGATGATGTAGCCTAGACATCAAAGGGTAAAAGAACAGCCACCCCACTCTGCTTAATAAATTTCTCTGTCATAATTTAGCCAGAATAAATTCTAAGTTCATGCTGTACCCTTGCTAGTTAATATTACCAGTAAATTAACGTTATCAGTTGGGTGGATTCAATTTTCAATGAGAAAAAACCTCTCTCATGTACCTGATCTTAGTTTTCCTGCCATTGGTTGTAAAGCTAGAATTCTTTTCATTCATAGTAAAGAGAAGTTGATGTTACTGGACTGTGGTGAGGGAACTTATGGACAGTTGTTCAGGCATTATGGACCAAATTTACACAAAATTTTATCAAGACTTTGTTGCGTGTTTATTTCACATATACATGCAGATCATCATTTGGTAAGTTTGCTTGACATGGGGATAATTGTTGAAAATTATACTTAATTAATATTAATACACCATTAATATTAACACTACAGTGTCAAGTATAGCTGTGGTTATGTGCATGTGTGAAAAGTACATATGTGCAAGTGATTTTCAAAACCATTCAAAAGATGTACAGTACATTATGTGAAAAAACATTGCTGAGTAAGTTATACATAATTTGCTTTGCTCCTTAGTTTGTAGAGACTGGTGCATTTGGCATTATGCATGCAATAATACTGTAGTTAACTTACTTTGGTGTATATTATTAAATCATTTTTGTAACTGAATTGCTTATTACTGCATATTATGGTGACTGCACAAATGCAAGTTGTCCAGGTTTGAGTAAAATTCCGACAACCTCTTAAAAACTTCAGAGTCATATACATGACAAAGTACAGTACCGTGGGTGATTAAAATTTTTACTTGTAAAAACTATATATTACAAAAGTTTTACCATACTTAGGTATTCAATACATCCATCTTAAATTTCTTTATATTAGGGGTTAATAAGAATTCTTCAAGCATACCAAAAGAGTGCACAATCTTTTTTAGTAAGTACCAGTAATGGTGCCAAGCCAATTGGATATCTTCACCAAAACTTCACTTTATTTAACAGTTTACTTGCTGATGTAATGTTTGTCACATTAAATTTTCTTAATCATATTGAATGCTTTTTCTTCTTTATGGACAGAGTAAAGACAAACTGGACCCGGTTCTTGTTGTTGGACCACCCTCTCTCTTATTTTGGCTAAGAAGTTATGGCACTTTTTATGAGACACTAAATTTGAGGTACAAACACTGGTAAATACTGTACAGAAGGATATTCACTGGTCTTGTTTGAATTCTTTGTAAATGTTGTATTTAATACTGGTACTACCAAACATTATAACAGCACTGGATACAGAAAGGAGGTGAACTTAGATGAATGTGAGAAAACAGAGCCATTAGATGTAACAAGACTGACTTCCTGACCATACTAGATAGTCAGAATTTCTCCTTATTCTTTTGAGGTTTTTGGATTCGTCAAAGTTTCAGAAAGATTGTGGCATTGGGTATGAAACTCTGTCCTCAGTTTTAGAATCAAAAGAGGTATGTTAAAGTTATCATGATTTGTATATGGTTGACATCTGCACATTCAACAATTTAATTACATTACCATAATTTTTAATATTTCAATGACTACTAGGACTTGCAGCTTAGGGAAATTGCATTTGATTTTATTGAATCATGCATTTTTTGTACTTGTAGTCCACTGACTAATGATTTTCTGCCAACATGTTGATTTACCTTGGTTTTTAGGTAGCCATTGTGCCTGTTGAACATTGTCCCAATGCTTTTGGTCTAGTTGTTACTCACAAGAATGGATGGAAATTAGTTTATTCAGGTGATACCCGGCCATGTCAAGATCTTATCAAAGAAGGACTTGGAGCTACTATTCTTATTCATGAAGCCACATTTGAAGATGATCTCCAAGCAGAGGCACTTCGTAAATTACACTGGTATACTGTGGTCAAATGTATTTAGAGTTCATAATTGGGTTTCTCAACAGCTTTTTTGGTATCACCCAAAATGAACCTATTAATACTTTAATTCTGATTCAAGCCATAACATCACTCCATTAGTGAGTAAAGTCATACTATGTTAGCCAGAGAGATAATCCCTGTAAAATTGGTAAACCTAAGTCAATTCATTGTCAAAACATTGTACTGCAAAATTGAGAGACAGTTTATTGCTGGCATCATTGGTTTTACCATATACTGATCATCCCTGTCTATGGGATGGAAACTGGACCTTATGTACAGTATTTTATGTGGCAAGGTTCAGAACTGCACTTAACACGGCAATATTTTTCAAAATTAATACATTTTCACCAGGGATCCAGACTAATAAGAAGGCAGGAGGAACTGAATGTCCTAAGGGTACTTGATGGATGTTGTCAAGCACCACCATAAATATTTTAGATTTTAGAACTGAGACTTTCAAAATTGAGACTGTATTGGTTACACATATGTCCATACCAGTAATTATACTGGTTTGGATACCAAATACTTGCCAGGCAAAACACATATTGAAATTTAACCCTTTCTCAACCAGATGTCTCCATGTGATAAGTTAAATTGTCTACATATCAGCCAAAGTAAAATAGCAAAGTATTCATGCAGTAGGAAAAGGGCTGATTGAAACACCATTGTTAGCAAACCAATTTTCCTGACTTTTTGCATAAAGTTAAACCACTGGTACAAGATCTGTTGGTTTAAATTGCACTGAAAATTGCCTTCATGATAACAAAGGTGACTCAGGAAGTCTTGCCACAATAATTCCAATGTACAATTAAAGTTGCTTAATATCATTATCACCATTCAAAGTTCCAAGGATATATCACACTCCACACCTTATCTTTTACTCTAGCACTACAACAGAAGCAATCCAGTGTGGTCAAGATATGAAGGCAAAGTTCATCTTATTGAATCACTTTAGCCAGCGTTATCCCAAGATTCCTGTATTCAATGAAAAATTCAATGATTGCACTGGAATTGCCTTTGATCACATGGCAGTAAGAATACAATTTACAATGTGCTATTCTTCAATGTGATTTTTTACACCAATAATTCAGCTATCTAGCCAGACAGCGCATGATTAACTATTTGAGACTTTAATTGATATTAGTCTTTGCTCAATTTTTCATCTAATAGCAAAAAATGAAAAGGACCAAATACATAGACCTATCATGTAAATACACACAACAGTGTGTGATAATTACTATATACAAATAGCCTTAACTTTATTCTACAGAATTCTATTTCTTGTTTTAAAACTGAAGTGGTCATCCTATTTAAAATATATGTACATATATAAATCTAAAATAACTGATGTAGGAGAAGGAACTCGGGTGGAGAATGATATTAGACACATGTTACTCCGAGTGACAAACCATACTGGGTAAGCAGAGAAAATTCTACTTGGCCTGGCTGGGATTCGAAACCACAACCTTCAGTTTACTAGTCCAACACTCTACCAACTGAGCTACAGGTCAAGTTGGGAGCTGGTTGCAAAATGATGTTACTTTGGTCTTTCACGACCAGCTCCCAACTTGACCTGTAGCTCAGTTGGTAGAGCATTGGACTAGTAAACCGAAGGTTGTGGTTTCGAATCTCAGCCGGGCCAAGTGGAGTTTTCTCTGCTAACCTGGTATGGTTCGTCACTTGGAGTGACATGTATCTAATATCATTGATATACATATCTATCTATCTATCTGTCTGTCTGTCTGTATGTATGTATATAAAGGGTTAATGTTATTAAATTTTTATTCTAGGTGAATTTTCAAAATATTTCCAATGTTCCACATCTTCTTAAACCCCTTCAAGAAATATTTAAAGAAGAAATCCAGGAACAAAGTATGTAGGAAAAATGTGACAAATAGCAGCAAAAAATGTGTTAGTCAGTTTTCCTCCTGATTTAACTGGATGTATATACATGTCATAGATTCCAAACTTGGCATTACCAATGCACCTCAGTTAATTGTTGTGTCACAATGATCAACAACATTGTGTTACATTGTCAGCACTCCTAGTAGCCATGTATCAGCAAAGTGGTCTATTATTAGTGGCACAGCTAGAGGGGGCTCACAACCCTTGCCCTTTTTGTGAGACATCTGTGTGCCCTGTTGGTGACAGTAACTTACCCCCATTTCCTACAGCTATGTGGGTGTGTTGCCTTTGAAATAGTAGAAATTGTCTTGACAGTGACTTTCAATTCCCCTCCAACCCTTACACTCCAAAATTCCTGGTTGTGCCCCCTGATGATGGTGCTGTTTGTTCTCAACATAGGTGATGATAGATCAGACAAGGTTATGGTGTAATATACTGTGGAAAGATACAAGTCCTGTTAAATAATTGGCAGACGTATGTCTTGATTTTTGTAGTTGATTTTTTTAAATACTTTGTACACAGTAACATGATTCTTCTACTTTATAGTTAGATACTTCTTCAATAGTTATTGCAGTAAAATTACTTATTGTAGGTATAGTTTCCTCTGGAAATAATGCATTATTTCTAGTGTAAAGTGAGAATTAGCATAGTCACATGTACAGAACCCAAAACAAGATAGTTTTGAAATTACTTCAAACAGATAACCCAACATTTCTAAGGAAAAAAGATGTGTACTTTGAGCATCAATTTTACCATGCAAAATATGACTTGTAAAATACTGTCAAATACAGTATCAGTTAGTACACCAGTCAATATTTCTGTGCATCAACATCCATGATAATCCAGTTATGAGGCTCTCTCCACTGGGATTTTAGCTTCACATCAGCACCTGCAGCACATTTTTATCACCACATGGAAATTCCACTGTTTCATAAAAAATCCATTTCTTTCTCAATTTTGCTCTTGTCAAAAAAAAATCAAAAATAAGCCACAACCAGTTCTTGGAAATGCTGGAGTCAACAGCTACCCAAAACCCCAGTGTGAGTGGTAGCCTCATTCATGTTCCATTTTATACTTTTATGCATTTATTATTAGATTTGAAATTATGCCTGCATATTCTGAGGCTACAATGAAAGTTCAGCAGCAGCTACATCCCAGTTAATAGCCTCTGTGACATCACATTTTGTTTGCCAGATGTATTGTACAGGATATGTATATATGATAGAGACTAAAATCATAAAGCCTATGAAGGTTTTGCAAGTTTGAATATCACTTAAAATAAAAATGAATAATGGGAGCCCACCCACATGGTCTTTTGGAAGTAGGCTGATGTGACATCGCATGGCAGATAACCTTGTAGCACACCACTAATGAGCATCGCACTTTCATGGTTTCATGTAGGAGTAAACAACTGTATTTATAGTGGATTATGGTGTTCCAGTACCTTGTTTTGTGGAAGACTTGGAGAAGATCATTGGCAATGGGTTGGCAGCCATTAAGGTGCTATTTAGTACCATTTGGTTTTCTTTAAAATTATAAAAACACACTTTGTAAAATTTGACCTAAGTATATTTATATATTTATAAACTCCTTATATAATTTGATATTTGAAGAACATGAAAATTACATGCATGCTCCTTAAAGGAGAGGAAAAGTACTGAGTTACAACCCAGGTTTACCTTCTGTCAACTTTGGTGAAGTATCTTTGTTTCATTATGCTTCAAATAAATGGCTGAAATGTATGTTATTTATTGACGTTGTCAAGCTTTTTAGTTAATAATATTTCAAATTTAAATGCACTTTTCATGAAAATAAATTTACCTGAAATTACCTGATGTGAGTAAAGACTTGAGACAAAACTAACCAAATTTCAGGTCACCCGAATTCGTAACATCCAAACCATACTTTCGCAAAGTGAAAATCCTAGCTACCATTTCCCGTTTTAAAAGTAAACTTAGCTTAGACAAGTATGACAGACATAAAGAAACGTCAACAGATCGCGCTAGAGACAATACTTAAGAAGGTTCACACAATAGGCATAACTCTGGTTGTGCCCCTCACCCCGATGTTTAGAGAGACCCTTTATTTACTGACCATATGTCCTTGAAACTCCATTTTAAGAAGTTCTTTTTGAACAACTGGCCAATTTGGACGGCGTCAAGACAAGAACAAATTGACTTCAGTGACACGGCGCTTCCTAAGACGAATTTTCGCGCCATTTTGGAACCAGAAAGCGTGTAGGATTGGGACGAGGAAATTTAACTTCACTTTCAACATAGTTCCCCTTGCCCCTATGGCGTTTTTTCGCGGACAAAAATACGAAATCTGCATTCGTCGTTGTCCAAACATATCCATCATTATTCAATTCCATCCATCAATGTTCAAACACATTCGTTGTTATCCAAACAAGATTCATCAATGTTCAATCACGTTCATCGCTTTCCAAACACAACACATCTGTGAACCTGGCAGGCGATTGGGCCGACGATTCAAAAATTCCGTATTGTGAAGCTATCGCCAAATTCAACAGACAATGCATCAGGTGTCCATGTTTTCATGTTTACATGAGAAAATCCTCATGAGAAAACCCTGATTTCTCCGCAGAGATATAATATCCATTGCATAAAATTTTAATGCTCTTTCCAATGGCATAATTGTTAAAATTCAGTCATCTCCAAAACTGATTCAGGCGAACATCATACATGCCTTTCTGAATTATACTCAGCAATAATTCGCCCTGAAATCGGCTATTTCCAAATATTTTTGTAAGGCCAATTTCTCGGTCGTTATTTGCGAGAATTTTTTTCTAGTTCACATATGTTACATAAAATTTAACCCTCTTTCCCATGGTATAAGTATAATAAGTGGCTCTTCCCTACAGACGATTCAGGCGGACCTCAAACTTGCCTTTTAGAATCGTACTCGACGATAATTAAAAAACTAGAAAATATTCTCGCAAATAGCGGCTGAGAAGTCGGCCTATTTTAAAACATGATCAGAAATATCCGATTTCCAGGCTAATTATAGTCGAGTACGATTCTAAAAGGCATGTTTCAGGTTCGCCTGAATCGTCTGTAGGGAACTTTCTAGAAAATCCTCTGAAATAACGGCCGAGAAATTGGCCTTTCAAAAATATTTGGAAATAGCCAATTTGAGGGCGAATTATTGCTGAGTATAATTCAGAAAGGCATGTATGATGTTTGACTGAATTTTAATAATTATGCCATTGGAAAGTGCATTAAAATTTTATGCAACGAATATTATTTCTCTGCGGAGAAATCAGGATTTCTTCAAACATGGATGTAAACATGAAAACATGGACACCTGATGCATTGTCTGTTGAATTTGGCGATAGCTTCACAATACAGAATTTTTGAATCGTCGGCCCAATCGCCTGCCAGGTTCACAGAAGTATTTTCGACATCAATGAATACTTTTGAACACCAACGAATGTATTGTTTAGAACGTCAATGGATGGATGTGTTGTGTTTGAACATTAATGGATGATGTTTGGAAAACGATGAACGTGATTGAACATTGATGGGTGTTGTTTGGATATGTGAACGAATGTGTTTAAACATTGATGGATATGTTTGGACAACGACGAATGCAGATTTTGTATTTTAGTCCGCAAAAAAACGCCATATCTGCCCGTTGATGGGAGCGCATCTGGGTCTTTCCCGGCGGTCTGGGACTTTTACCTGGTTTCCATATGAACCGCAAGTACCCTAACGATTGGTGTAATGCTACCGCAACACAACAAAAAGTTGAGCTTTGTTCAACTTCTTGCCTTCTTTGTGGTCCCATTACGGCAATCGTTATAGCACTTGCAAATGCGACCGCAACGACCGGAAGAAGTTGAACGACGCTCAAGTTTTCGTTGTGTTGCAGTAGAATTACGGCAATAATTACGGCAATAATTACGGCACTTGTGGAACGTATGGAAAGCAGGCTTAAACTAAAACTAGAAAGGTTGGACCGTACGACTTTTAACTCCTTACGCCAAGATTAAAATAAATGACGAAGGCAAGATGTTAAATTGGGTTCGTGAGAGTTGTTCGAACAATAGTACATTCACAAGTCCATTGAATAAAAATAAACTATTACAAAATAAAACATTTTTACTACCATGCACCAACTATTAACAAGCTTTGTTAAAATAATCTGCTGTTAAATTAATAACACGTCGTTGTTTTAAACCAACATAGCTGTCTTACTGCCTAGGAAACTTGTGTTCTACATATATACAAGAGGGATGTTTGACCGATTTCTGTTTTGCAATAGAGTACGAACGGTTTTAAAACCAAAAGGGTTAGGGAAATCCCGACACTTTGGTGGTTTTCCGCTCGAAGCGTACAGTCGTAACGTTTCACTCGGACTGCCAATCCAATAGCCATAGGTGACTATCCAAACCCTTCATTTCATGACTAGTTCTGATCTACGGAAGGGCATATATCATCCCCAGAAAACTTCTGTAAGCCTCATAAAGAATTCTAAAGCCCAAATTTTCAGACTTGGTGTTAAATTTCCTATCGATAACGAGGGTAATCAATTCCTCTATTAGCATTATATGAGGGCGTATCACAATTTTGCCAAATTCTTTCTGCAAGTCCAATTGACGTCTCCAGAAACCCTGGAACGACTAGGTTCTGAGTAACCTACTTGAGCTGTCATTGGATGAAAATTTACAAATCCAACCATGAACCAGTCCTCCCTCGGCCTTGTGACATAGAACCCAGTCCTTCCGTGGTTTCTGGAGTGGTCAATTAACTTAACTCGCGATAAGTTAAACTTTAGTCTTCGCAGAATTTTATAAAAATTTCTTCAGAGCTTGGACTTGCCGATAAATTTTTTCGTCTCGTAAGTACTCTGTACTACTTCATTGAATAAATTTTTATATCGTATATAACATTAAGTTTCTGAAATGTTAAAAAGGTGAAATAATCCGAACGTCTTTGAGTCTATGACAAATTCTAGCTGTACATAACCTTACTTGGGTACCTTCTCAAGGGTTTAAATACAGTTGCCTAGCAACTCCATTTAGATGTAGCTTTCCCAAGGTGTGAAACAAAGTTTCGTAGCCGTTGTCAGGGTAACGCTCTTTCCACGCTAATAGTATTTGGTAAGCTTGCTCTTGCACGCCATCGTTCTCATAGTCACGCTCGATCTCTCTTATCTGGTCTTCATCCAGGCTCAAAGCCCGTCCCAGTTTCTTCCAATGCCCTTGGACATTTTTGGCAACTTCGAGAAGCTTTTCCACCGGAACAGGGCCCTCGTTGCCTTCCGGATGTCTTCGTTTCCGACTATTAACGGGCATGGACGGCAGGACGACGCCACTGGACGACGAGGTCCTACTTGGTGAAGTGGAACCTATGAAAATATAGTAAACAAATAAACAGTGCGATGGAAGTCTTAGGAAATCTTTCTGATCAAACTGTGCAACCCCATGAACTCAGAAAAACTCTGAGTTCCAGACGGGACTCGATCCCGCAACCTTCTGAATACTAGTCGGACACTCTAACCATTGAGCCACTAAAACTCAGATGGCAGAGCAAGGTTGGGAAGTTCTTCGGTCTTTATTGAAATGTAAACAGGCTTTTTACATAACAGCTCAGACAACAACGCTGTTGGCGCCCTAGAGGGAAAACCACACTCAACCTTGTAGCAATGACCCCTCGGGCATTGTGGGTAGTACACCACAAAGGTTACTTTGGCAATGACTTGCTGAACTGCAAGCCGGTAGGTGTCCATAATCTTGAATCTTCTTTTTTCTGAGTCCATTGCGTTCCAACGTTTGATCAGTGAAATTTTCTAAGACTTTAGTAGTATCAAACTGTAATCTCAAAACACAGACAGTGTGATGTTTAGACCAAACTCAGGACCACCGTTTGTACAACAGTTTCATAATTTTCAAAAAGCGAACTTAAAGGTATGGGACATATTTCAGAGACATTCTTGCTTTACGGGAAAGCACATTTGCTTTTGCAGTCGATATTTTTTAAAAAAGTATAAAGCCAAGAAGATTCAGGGAACTGCCAAATATTTAAGAAACTTCCTTCCAAATAAACCATTAAAACCATCTTGTAAAAATTTGAAGCCGTATTATCGTTTGCTACACGAAAGGCTGACACCAAATACGTCCGGATTAGATGGAGTGATTGTGCGAGGCACAAACCAGGGTTAACTTACCATTTTGACCGACCATATCGTCTTCCAAAATCCTTTCTCCTTCGGGCAGAGCATTCCTTAGTCTTTGTTCATACTTACTGATATACTCTTTGCGACCAATCTTATACATTGCCGTGATAAAATCATTGGCACTTCCTCCCCTCTTCTTGTAGTCGTCCAACAGTTTCGCTAAAGGATCATCTTCATCTTTAAATTTCATGTCTATTTCAAATGGGGTGTATCCAATTGCACGTGCGATGTCCTTCCAAACGTTGTCGCCAAGATCTTGATCTGTTTTGATGCTTAACAGGGCTGAATAATAAAGCAAAGAAGAAACAGAACAGATTAGCAATTGCTCGCATCATGTTTACAGACTTGCCGAGCTTCGCACCGCGTCGTTTCCAGGAAATGAAAATTTCAGAGGCGGCGAAATATAACAGTACGTGGTATTTCTGATCTGATTTTCAAAAACTGCTAGCGCGGTAAGAGAAGACACAAAGAAACGCTCTTTCACCAATAGCCAGCTTTCAGCAACCAGCGTCCACCGTTGAATGAGTTAAAAAGGAACGAGAGTCTGGAAAACATTTGTTATATACAGTCTCGATTTGATTCAAAAGGGCATGAATGATTTTATTTCTGCAGGAAAAACAAACTGAAAACGTTCATATTTGTATCGCTTTTTCAAATTCCATTTTTTAATTTATATTGCGCACAAGTTGTCCTTTCTCCTTCCCAAAGTTAACTAAACTTTTTCGGGAAGAAAAGTAGGAATTTAGGCATTACAGTAATATCGTGGACGTTGCCCAAAAAAAAAACAAACAACAGTGAAGCAACAACATACTCGCTAACTCCTTGCTCAGCTGTCCTTCCCAAGATTGCTCGCGTTCGTCTGTCCCTCTGCGGCCATTTCTGGAAGCCTGAGGCATCTCCTGGCCGTGACGTGGCTGTTGCGAGAACAAAAAAAAATCACGAGAGATTTCATCAGGATCTTTGATGTGTACACATTAACCCAATATATAAAAACAGAAATAAAACGACAATTTACCAAATGAGAACCAGTTTGTTCTGAGCTACATGGAAACAAAGCCGAGTCTCTTTATATCCCGCAAAAAAGAATAGACACAAATTTTGTAAATTATTCCTAAAACTGTTGCTAATACAGTATAAAAACAGAATCTCTAAAAAGTTGTCCGAAAAGTGTCTGGTTTTCAGCCATGTAATCATGTAGATGTTGGCAGCAGTGTCTGTAAATGAAGTACAGATCTGATGATCAGGAATGGAAATGGCTGGGAGTAGGATAAACGTTTCTAAACCAGTTTCCGCGTAATATGGCAGTATTTAAACTTTACTTCCAAGAACGGAGCAATGACTGTTCCACAGGCTAACCATCACAAAGCATGGTCAAACGAAACCCGTGCAGAAATAGGTCTTCCTGAAGCCTCTACAGTATGAAACGATGGACTATAATGAACCGAAAGCGCGCCTGCGACGCAGTAAATATGGTCGCGAATCTCAGTTAACTTTCAATGTTCACTTACCAAACATCGAAAACCTTTCTAAAAATATAACTTCTTTTTGTTAGAATATCTATAAACGTACCTTGGTGAGCAGAAAGTCAAATAGTGGCTCCACTGTTCCACTGTCGTTCTTTTTTTCAATATAAACTTTACCAATGGTACCGTGAGAACGAACGTAGGGAAAAATATATCTACAGGCAAACTGCTTGTCAAATGGTCGACCAGTAAACATCTCTTGTTGCATCAGTACGTGTTCTTCGAAGTCTGTATTGGCTTCAAAAATCTTAGAAACAATTCTAGGCCAAATAAATATTGTAGCTTATGATTAGCCTAATGTTAAAAAGGTAGAGAAAATCTACAA
>JBAHVQ010000482.1:616589-629545 GCA_036872915.1 Nanipora kamurai | reverse complement strand
CCTAGAAAAACAATAACCAGTGTTTTGCAACATTTCACTACTTACACAAAAATTCTTCTGACCAAAAACCAGTACTTCCTTCCCTCTCTATCTATCCCCAATGGAGTGTTTCTGCTGCTTGGAACCCTTTCTCCAGTCAAACCACAGTCAGTAACCCCTTGTACTTTGTCTGCTTTGCATATGGGACATAGCCAATCACCTTGAGGGACTTCTTCTAACGCTGGTTTTAAACAGTGTAGATGAAACACCGCAGGACAAGATTCACAGCAGAGTAAATCGCCCATTTTGCCGCAGTTCCTGCAGTGGTCTTCAGACTGAAACATTCCGTCGTTCAGCACTTCTTCCCTGACAGCATTGGAGGACAGAAACTGCTCCGTTAATCGACAAAGAACTTGAATTTTACTTGCTAAAGAGACCATGGGATATGACCCGTCATTGACACAACGTGCCGTTTCACGGAGTTCTGAATTCGCAGTCAGATAGCAACGAACCAATTCTGGCCAGGTGAAAGAATCAAGAAAATAGAGAAATAGGTTGATGCTCTCTTTCTCGTCATGGGCAGCAAAACTAAACCCGTTTCCTTCATCCTCTGTGATGCAGGCCCGGACTAAGTTTAAGTGAATTTGATCAAGCAAAACAGATTTCTCTGTGGATACAAGAGCTGCAGTGAAATCCTCAAATCGAAATGGGGACAGCCTGATGGTACGACCGAAGTGCCGCAGAACTTCATAGACCCCCAACGCACCCATAACGTGTTCATTTGGCACAAGCAGATCGTCTGAAGAAGGTGGCAAAGCTAACGGTCTAACTTCTGGCAGCTCAATAAAATCAAATGTTTTGATACGATAGTTTTGATAGTAGCTTTCTATTGATACGTGACTTATTTCTGTACTTCGACTAGAAATGGATTCCACGCTGTAGTCAGAATCATCGCCTTCGCTTTCCGAAGAACTTTGAATCATGCATTGGTACTTCCTCGGGGTAGCTTTCCCTTGATTTCGGGTTCTAATAAGTCTTGCTGTGCTCGGAGTGGGTAAACATGCAGGTGAGCTATCCCGGTCGCCATTTTGCAAACTTTTGCCTCTACCTCTTTTACGTGCTGTGCCGCTCTGCCCTCTTCCTCGTCCTCGTTTCATTATTCCAGCTGGTATTTCTATAGTATTAGATCTTGAGCCACAGCTTGCTGTTGCTGGTTATAAACCGGACATTTCCTGTCTTGTTTCAGCCCATTTCTTTCTATTTTTAATTGTTAAACCAAGTTCGAGATCATTTTTTCTTGGCGGGCCATGAGCAAAGATTGAAAGAACTTGTCACGTGAATTTCCCACAGTTCATCAGGATAACATCAAAAATAAATTAAACCGTTTTCAGCTGAAAATATGAACACGTTTGCTGTATTTCTCATTAGTTTTAGAGATAACCGCATCAGTGTCTGTATTCTTAAACATTAACGTGATGAATGTGGGAAAAATGTGAAAGTTTCCCATTCACTTAAATTTTCTTTTCAAAAAAAACAGAATACTTAATTTACCCATAATGCCACGCGCTATTACAGCCTGTTTATTTGATAAAACATGGCGACCCACATGATGTATGGAATGAAACCAATTTATAACAACTCTCCCATGGCAGATGCCCTACCAACGTGCATGTACAAGATGAAGAACTTTCATGAATATCAAAGCAGTGAGATGGTGAGGTATTTGTCCTTAATTCCCACGCTCGTCACGATTAAATGCCAATACTCACCAGCAAACTACGGTAATCACGACTCGAGAGTCGAGGGAACCGTACAAGCCACTGAGGTCAACAGTGTTCCAAGAATATAAAAATTTAACCTTTATTTCACCTCTACCAGCTTTCAGTAGTCAAAGAATCGGTTTAATTTATGGACCTAAATATGTTTGGACTTCATCTAACTACCGGCACATTTGTAATTCGAATCTTTCCACATTGGCTTAGGATGCTGAATCTGCTGAACTACAAGAGCTAAAATATCGGCAAGAAGCTATCCTACAAACCTTACAAAAACTTAAAGCAGAAATTTACCAGATTGGTTCTGAAATAGGCGTGGAATCACAAGGTTATAGTCATTCAAAGCCAGAGGTGAGGTATATATATATCACTTTTAGGTGGAAGCGGAAAAATGAACTGAGAAAAGGACTCATTGATTTCAATGAGTGAAACAGTAGAAGAATGAATGAATTAATGGAAATAAATGAAAGGGTGAATAAGTGAACTAATTAATTCTGTTATTCTTTGATTCAACTTTTTTATTCATACCTCCCCAGTCCTTTCATGTCGCTCATCATTTGTGCGTTGCCATGACACACTGTCATGATTCATATAAAAATTGTTTTATTTTCATGTTTTCTAAATTATTAAACTGTACTCTCTAGGCATCAAGCTGTACTTCTATTGTCATGAAGAAACCTCTCATTACTGTGGTATGTGCATCACCTGATGATCCACCATTGTCATTGTTTCTGCTGCTTAAGATGGCACAACACCGTGGATTGGCTTGCTCTACAATGACCCATATCCATTCATCATTAACTGTGGCATTGCCAGAGAGCCTGAAGGATTTGTTTGGAACCTCTGGCATGTGTGAAACAAACACTGGCATCAGCCTCAGACTGGTATGGAAAAGTGGTAAGTTAAAAGTAATGGTTAAAAGTATTTAAAAGTCAAGGTGACACTAGAGAGGTTAAAGCAGGATTTGTTTCACCTCAGTTGAATGCAGATGGAGATTATAAGCCTGAATATGGCCAAGTAATAGTATTTAGGACAAATCACATGCACTGACCTCAATGTAACTGGATTGGTAATAAGGCTAAAAAAGTGTGGCTAATGAATTGACCTCATATAAGTAATGGGATGTAAGCATTTGTAGTTCAAAAAAGAGAAGAAAAAGACCAGATATATGAATAATAGTTTGACTGTTCATTTCAAGATAGGAATGCTTTAAGATGTGTAAGGTATTTAATTTTTGTATTCCTTTGGTTTACCTACTAAACTGTGAAACATGTTGTTTTATCTGTCACCTATACAATACAGGGAAAACCAGTGTCAAAATCTCAAATATAAGTATAAATAAGACTACAACCTAAATATAAATAGTTGTAACACAGAATGTGCTCATTTCTTATCAATTTTTTTGTCTATTTTTCCAGAGATTCTTGCACCAAGTTTGATGGTTTCAATTGTAGACCAAAGTCCTATCCTAGGGGAAATCAGTATTCTTAGATATTTATCTCGCTTGATCCTGCCAGATCTATATTGCCACCTGGAACCACTCCAGATGGCCAATATTGATGCATGGCTTAGTGGTGCTATCAAACATACCACAGATAATGCAAAAGCAAGGAAAGCTTTCCTTCAAAGTTTGAACTCTCACCTGGGAAAAAACAAATGGTTGGTTGGAAATGCTGCCTCAATAGCTGATATTTACTGCAGTGTTACTCTTATAAGAACCAGTGATGTGAGCACATTTCCAAATAATGTTCAAAAATGGATTAGTACTTGCATGAAGGAATTACCGGGATTCCAAGATATTAAGATGATTTGTCAATGAGACACAAACAACTAGAAATTTTTCCAGTTACAATCCTGAATTAAATTCTCCCAATTAGCAGTAGTATTGCTATCTCTTTATAATATTAACCTGCCTAAGTTCTTTGAAAAAAGAAGCCCAAAAAATGAAAACTTTCTTCAAAAGGTTAATTTTATTGTCTTTTTTGATGTACAATTATTTAGGTAAAAATTAACTTGTCCCTCAGACCATCACAACTGTTTTTCCATGGTTGGCTCCTGTGAAAAGCTCCACAAATGCTTTTGGGAGATTCTCAAATCCATTTGTTATGTGTTCCTTCTGCTTTATTTTTCCCTAAACAAGATATTAAAGCTGCATGTAGAGTGCCTTGCAAGGAAGAACTTGTTTTAAGCCATAAATCTGGAAAAATATATCACTATTCCTTTGGTGGCTCTGTGGGTGTGTAGTTGTATGTTTTTCCACTTAGACATGAAATGATTGTGAACTTTATGGATTGATGGTTGGTAAGTGATGTCAGTAAAATTTAAGAGCACACAGGCCAAGAAAGTAATTTGGAGATGGCTTCCTGCATTGATTAATCAACTTTTAAGCTTTTGATGAGCTTAATACTATTTTACTGAAGTGGCTGTTCAGTATTTGGACAGACATGAGGCAAATTGGAGTCACTTTATGCCCTGATACAGGACAGAAAAATTATAGGGCTACTTTCAAAACTTGCTAGAGTAAGAGTAAGAGTAGAGCAAGGGAAAACAAATCAGTTATAAAGGGAAAAATGTGAGCTGGGGCAGTGACATTTTTAATTGTTATACAGAACTGTTTAATAAAACAGCATCTGTAAATGATATAGACCCATATTTTATTAATCAGTTCTGTATTATATTTTACTGACACTGATTTAACATTTGTTTTGACTTTGCTTATGAATTATTAATGAGTTTTTGAAGTAATATTTAAATAATGAGTAGGATTGTTTTATCAAATATAAAACATGAGGCAACAGCCAAGTATTTAAATCCGATAAAACACGTACTACAAGTTTTTTGAAAATTAATGTTTTCTAAGCAAAGAAAATTTGACAAGAAAAACGAGCATAATTATCTTTATCACATACGGTTATGATTTCTCTTTGTATTTTCCTCATGAATTATAAATAGTTTTTGAAGTTTCTGTACAAAAACGAAAAAGGGTTACCAGTACTTGATTTCAGTTGGATGTTCTCTCTTGACCCACCTCTTTTATCCACTGCAAAAGTTGTTGACATGCAGTTGGCCATTTAGGTAGCCAACGTGAGACTATAAACCCCTCAAGCTTGATTTCCTTTACTATCATATTGATTAAAAAATCATCATCTGAAATTAAAATAATGTAAGCTGTTGATAACATACAAATATCAGACATGGCAAATGGCCAAATAAAAAATATTTTAACGAACTGTCATGCAGGTTTAAAAAAAAACAACTTGGTCAGAGGTCAAAACTCACTGAAAATTTCACTGATTGGTGGTGAGATGCTCTAACCACTATATGGATTCTGGTTATAAGGTTACTGTTGAGAAGCATGTGCAATTTTGATCAAGTAGCAAGCTACCATATTTCCAAGAAGGCTGCTACTAAAGTAAATGATTTGAACCAGGAAGAATTGGGACAGGTACAAATATAGGGAAACGTGACATTTACTCTTGCTTTGACTCTGAAGATGACTGCTGCTAAGGTCATTGAAATGTCAAGCACTTCCACCAACAATCTCAAGACTACACTAACCTGGGCAATCAATCTCCACAAACACGTCAAAGCTGCTACTATTAAGAATTTTCAATTTGCTAAAATGTTTCCCATTTTTGGGATGCTGCCATAAGAGAGCAGTTACTTTTGGAATGTGTATTTTGAATAAAACAAAACCATTCAAACCCTTTAAAAAGTAGTAGGTTTAAAATATGAGAAATAACTGTTCTTACATTTTACTGGGCTTGGCTCATTGTACGTTGAGATTGCACCACAAAGTGCAATTCGACCATGCTGATTCATTAGGTTTATAACTGTTGAAAATCCAGGACCACCAACCTGGAAAATAGGGCAAAACTAATTGTACTGGTAATTCAGTGTAAAGACAAGCTGGAACAAATATCCTCAGGTCTGGGGTTGCTTGAATTTTGAAACAAGTTGACCAGTAAAAAGTTAGTAACTCAAAGAGTTTAGAAAAATGGTTACTCACATTTTCAAAAAAGCAATCAATTCCTTTTGGACAAGATGATTTCAAAGCATCTTCCAGTGAAGATACTGTTTTGTAGTTAAACACTTCATCAAACCCAATGCTTTTGCAGTAAGCAACCTTTTCATCTGACCCTGCACTGCCAACCACTCGACATCCTTTGATCCTTGCAATTTGTCCAACAATAGCACCCACTGCTCCAGCTGCACTGTTTACATACAATGTCTCACCTTCCTTTGGTTGACAGAGCTCCAGTAACCCAAAATATGCTGTGAAACTATATTATATCACAAAATATTTAATAAGATACATCATTTCTGTCCATGAATGGCCCTACATTAAGTCACTAGTAGTTAGATACACAAACTTATATCCAACAAAAAATGAAGAAATAAAGAAAAAATCAACTCATGAAGATTAACCCTTTAATACCCAGGGCTCATCCCTGTAACAAGCAGAATCATCTGGCTTTAGCCAGAGTAAAATACAAAAATGTGCCCTTTCCCCTTAACTTCTTCCTGTCCACTTAGGTCCTTGGTGACCTATGGAGACTTTAGTATTTTTACTCTGGCTAATGCCAGACAATTTTATTCATCAAGGGGAAAATCCTTGGACAGGAAAGATTTAATGGGTAAATGTGATAGTTTTTAAAGGCCTAAGCCTGAGCTAAAGGTCAGGCAGCTTATTAGTCTAGTGGGAGTGGTGGCATGGTGTATTGTTACATTTTGTGTTCTAGTTTCAAATAATATCAGTTAGTGATCACATCAATGATTCACCAAATACATGTTACAAATGCTGAACTTGAATGCAGCCATAAGGATTAAGCAAAGATTACTAATATGTCTGCTGGTTTATAAGTGGTGTGTCATTAGTATGTATATCTGCAAGTCTCAATACAATAGGTACTCATATATCATATTCATTAGAAATTCATGTCATAGAAGCAGCTAGCTTACTAGCACTTGCAGTAGCATGTGGGAAGTGACCCCTGTTTGTCACTACAAAATTAAGATCCATTCCTACAAGCATACAACCATTCAAACACATACATACAACTTTCATTATTTTGTGACAACATCACTGGAAAGGTACAAACCCTGGCATGCCAGCTGCACCAAGACCTACTGAGAGGGGAAGACCATGAAGGTAATCCATCTTACTAAGGCTGCTGGCAGGCATAACTGCATGAGTTCTACAGCCCATTGGTCCACTGACAATGGTGCCAACTGGAAAGGCTTCAACTTTACTTTCAAGTACCCTGAATTCAATAATTAAAATGTTAAATAAAACAATATAACAAACGTGACGAAACTATGCTAATGTATTGTTTAACTCAAATTGTAAATCTGGTACAAAATTCCCAGCATGAAACTTGAAGGTTAGCTTGCATGCCAGCTTAATTTTTGCCTGAGGTAAGCAGTTTTACTGTGGAATAAAAAGCATTGTTTCTTCAGTTTATAGTCCAACACGTTAGAACTGTTGAGAACAGCCACAGTTTTGACCTGATTTGATTAACATGCTGCTTCAGGACAGCTTCTTATGGTTAACCAAGTGACATATATGACTTAACAAGACTATGGAGTCTGAAATTTTGTGAATGCAAAAATTAAGAGATTAAGATTTCACCATCCATAACTCAACCTTGATTTCAAACAAATAACTAAAAAAATAATTACTTTATTGGTGGGACATTGTTTTAGCAAGACTTGAAAAAAAATGCTTTTTGAACTTCTATCAGCATTTTTTCAAGCTGAAGTTCAACCAAGTGCATAATACACAGCAGTTATAATTCTAGTTTATTACAAGGCAATTATATGTGCAAATAATATTTAAAATAAAAAAACTATACTGTCTTGTCTCTTACTTTCCAACAACGCAAAGATTAAACATAGTGTCACCCACTTTTAAACCATTGGCATACGCTCTAAAAGTAAGCATAACAAACCAGGTCAGTTGTGGTATTTGGATGTCTGATATGTAAGTATCACATAATATGACCTGAGAAGAGGATTTTTTAAACCCAGTATTTCATTTTTTAAACCAGTCATAAATTTTTAAGTTTTCAGCATGTTTTTTTAAACCAATTTAATCTTTTTGAACTAGTTCTTTTTTTAGAGTACCAGTATTGTATATATAACATGATGCTTTTTCTTTGGTATGCTTGTATTCCCTGGTTAGGAACATAGTTTAGAGTTAGGACAAAGGATGGGTTTAAAATGTATATATCCAACTATTATTTGCATTCCTTAGTAAAACACAGAATTTAACAAACCAAGATAACAGGGGAAATTAAGTTAATTCCAACAATGAAATAGACGGAAAAACAGGGTTTGCTCAAGTTAAAACTGTTCTAAATTTACATAAAGATTTAAACAAGGAGGAGAAATTGAGGAACAGCTAATGAACAAACATATACTTCCTTCTGTATTGAAACATACTTCAACTGTGGATCCATGATGAGGTGTTTTAAACCTCTGTCAGCATATGCTCTAGAAACATATATAATAGGTTAATCAAGATATTTAGATATCCAAACTAAGTCATAAATAAAATTAACAGCCTATATGTAATTTTTTGGTGGTAAGTTGATTTTATAATTATTAACCAGTTTAATCTTTTTCAACTGTTTCAATTTTTTTTAAATATGTTATCTATAACGTAGTGCTTTTTGTTCAGTATCTTGTCTGCCAGGTTGGGTTTATAGTTTGGAGTAAGGACCAACCAAAAAGGCTTAAGTATGAGTCCAAAATATATAGCCCTACAATACATTGCATTCCCATGACAAAATGTGGCAACAGACCCACATAAAAACATAACACTGTGGAAATTCAACCGATTCCTGCATCAAAATAGATTTACCATAATTGAGAAATATACTCAAGTCAAAACAAATTTACTGAAGTTGTGGAAACAATCCACACCTAACTTTTCACTGCGCTGAAACATACCTCATGTATGGATCAATGCCAAGACATTTTACTCCACACAGCACTTCTACAGAGACAGAAATTAATGCCATGAATAACAAGTTAAACTTTGGAATTCTGCCTGCAGTTCCAGACACTAGTGTTTGAGATGGAATTAGCATTCCATCTTATATTATTAAAACCACTGTGGCTCTTGGCCTTCTTTAAATTCAGTCAGACTAGAACTTTTTTAACATGCAAGAACTAACTATTAATTGCCACTGCTCTTAGTTAGCCTTAGCATTTCACTATACAAAGTTGCATAATTGAGTTTTTTATAATTCAAGGAGTAATAATTTAGTGCAAAGGAGGGGGCCCCAGGTGGCCATGACTCCCCAAACATAAATATACAGGGACTTAGCCCCCCATTTTATACCAGTTTTATATTGTTTCATATTGTTTCTACTAGATTAAACTTGTTGAACAATTGAGTCATTGCCTCATAATCTGGATCATAAAGCATTAACAATTGTACAGACATCAGCAACAGTAGTTTCAACGACTTTGAGTGATATCAAATGTTATTTTCTTTCTGTGGAGGGTACCCTGGATTTTTGGCTCCCCAAATATAGTTCCATAGTTCACAGTTGCATAATTTCAGTATTTAATTATTCAAACTTGTAAATCTTAGTGTTTTATAGTTCAAGGTTAGATAATTATCATTAATTTTATCACAAAACAAGCCTGCATTATTTGGTAATTTTTAAAAAATATTTAGTATTTTAGACTTGAAGTTTGCATAATTTAGTGTTTCACAATCAAGATTATATACTTTATTGCTAAACAATTCAAGTTTGCATATTTTATTGTTTCAAACTTCAAAGTTAGAACATTCATTGTTATATAATTCAAGCTTGCATAATTTTTTATTTGACAATTCAAGGTTACATAATTTATCGTTGTGTAATTTAAGCTTGCATAAATTATTTCACGCATTCAAGGTTGCATAATTTCTTGTATCAAAATTGCTACCTGCATAACTTAGTGTTTCCTCTCCAGCGCTAGCTATTAAAATTGAGCGTTTCCCTATTCAAGTCAGTGTAGTAGTTTACGTTTTTACTGTACCTAATTGTTGCATTTTTATGAGAGTACTGTAACATTTCATACGTCACATAACGTAAGCCACCTCTAACACAAACTTTAGTTTCGCACTCAAACGCGCTCGGTTCACGTCTTACGTGCGGTTCGTCGGTCTCATCTCTTCCATATAATCGACTGTAATGTGTCTTTAACGGCTTACTATGTTTGGATAGCAAAGCTCGTGTAAATGCCATGACTTATCTGATTGGAGTTCAAAGTTCATTGATAATCTTCTCATTCTTCGTTTACATTACACTTGAATTGATCCCACCTAGGAAATGTATACTGGTGTCCGGCTGGCCTAGTTAAGCTGGCTAACTGTAAAAGCAAAACTGGTTTAGTTTAGCCGCAGGGAAAGTTTTAAAGTTAACCTGAATTACCTATCATGCTCGCGAAATAATTGTGACATGACTGAGCCCGTTACTATAAACTTTCACTTTCGAGCTGCAGACTTTAACCTTTTCATTCAACGAAAAGTTATCCTCTGGGAGTTAAATCCATTTAAATTTTCCCAATTTTGTACGCCTATGTTTGAGTACTTAAGA
Source organism: Nanipora kamurai (assembly GCA_036872915.1). Classification (NCBI taxonomy): domain Eukaryota; kingdom Metazoa; phylum Cnidaria; class Anthozoa; order Scleralcyonacea; family Helioporidae; genus Nanipora; species Nanipora kamurai. The sequence goes on along the minus strand of JBAHVQ010000482.1, from coordinate 619,194 downwards.
CGCCAAATGTCGCCATAATTGATATGACAATGTTTTAATGTAAATAATTTGAACCACTGATAATATACTTTTAAAATATACCTCCTTCTTTCAGTTCTGGTAGTTCCTCTTCCATCAGCTCCAAGTCAGTGACTTTGGGCATGTTTTCAAACTTGTGTGCGTAAATAAACTTTTTGCCTTTCATCTTCGCTCCCTGGCCTGAGGCTAACTCAAATGAATTTTTATCTGGACACTTGCACAGTTTAAACACGTATGTAATAGAGGTTTGAATTCCGGTTGCATAACTAAGAGAAAACAAAGTCATTTACTATCAGGGATGTTACATCAGCGCCATATCCGCTGGTGGGAATCGCACCGTACTCCTCCCTCTATTTCGACGACTACAACACGAATTACTCTCGGTAAAATGCTGCAATATTTTACCTCTGTTCTGACTACGGTTATTCCCAACTTCAGAAAAAAATTGATTCAGTCTGAGGTCTGTAAACGGTTATTTGCTTTGCACGTTCTTTAACAAATAATTTTCATTTTTCCGTTGTCTGTCCAGTTAGAGGTACACAGATGACGTCACACCGTGGTAGGAACAAAAATTGACCTACAAGGCGATAGCCGAGTGCGTCAAAGATGTTCTTACCACGTCGTGACATCCTATGTGCATCTATACCGTAGATATTTTATCCATCAAAATAGGTTTTACACCTTCTAACTGCCATCTCACGGTACCTCAAGGTGTTCTAGCCTAGTGGCTTATAAAGACTCTATATTTACACAACTATCCTGCACTGCTGAAGTCATTTGAAAAAGTCGCACCTTTCAGCGCTATTTTCAAGTTGCTCCGGTGCAGTGTTATTGGATTTTGATAAACCCGTTGCTCTTGAACCGTAACCCATTAACACCCCCGAGATTCCTTCATCTCCTGAACAGTGATGTAACTATGCTTGCCTAGGTTCCCTCGTTTGAAATTACCTGGAAAGAAGTTTGGAAAGCCATCAGCTTTATTTACTTAATTTTTTTATGGTTTAGTTAAAATAGCTAAAGGCTAGTCAGTTCAATTTAGTTGCCATTGTTGTACTTCCATCAGAGGTTATCATCAAATGTTGTCGAAACAGACTTGAGTGCTATTTTTACAACGATTACCACAGCTGTCAACGACTGAGTTATAACGATTACCGAACTAAATGGAAACTGGGGGAAACAATTTGAAAATGGAGAAGAGGGTTTGGGAAAGAATTACATGATTTCCACTATACCGAGGTCTGCAAACAAGGAATGATAAAACAAAGAAACCTTCAGATCGTTAGAACAAAAGAGACTAGGTTTTCTCAAAAACTTTAATTCTATTGTCTAATCAATCGTATGACAAGCCGTGAAGATCAGTGAAATGATTTTGATATCACTGCATGTTTGTGTATTGTTATCTACATCTCCAAATCATTTATTGTTATGCATGTCTTTTCCATAATTTTTGAAGCTTGAAGAAATGACAGTTCCTTAAACCACTACAACCGCTTTTCCAAAGTTGAGTCCACTAAACAGCTCCACGAATGCTTTGGGGAGATTCTCAAATCCATTTGTTATATGTTCTTTTGCCTTTACTTTGCCCTTAACAGTATAAAAAAAACTAAATCTTTTGGCTCAAAACTAGATTTTCTGCAATCTACGATAAAAACTAAATCAGACAAGTGTTTTTTTGCGAGTGTTACTGAACACAATTTGCTATTGCGCAACAAACTGTGACCAAAAGTTCAGTGAGATTTTTCTGGCAATTCTTTCAGTATCCAAGATTGGTTTAGTTTATTTTTGGCCAATTCACCGTCTTAAGTTGGTCATTTTTAGAGATAGCAGATATCGTTTATTTCACTCTCTTACAATTAATTTAAGCAGTATTGGGTATTTTCATTGAATTAAACTTCTTGACCTACCTCCTTTATCCACTGTACCAGCTGTTTACACGCAGCTGGACATTCAGCCTTCCAACGCATCACTACAAATCCTTCAATTTTAATCTGGTTTTTTACAAGATCGAATGAAATATCATCACCTAAAATTTGTGTAAAATAATATTTAAACAATTTATCTATACTCAAACCAAAATGTCAGCATGACTGATATTTATCTTAAGATCAGAGCACAGCATGTAGCAAAATCCAGCTAGCCAACTTTGACATCCCTCGATATTATAAATGTTGTATGTACATGTTTCAATACACTGACGTAAAATAATCGTGCTTAGGAGCGTAGTATCCTACTATACACGTGAAAACAAACAATTTTTCACGGTTGTCGACAGGTGTCAGCCGCGAACAATGTTGTACTGCACCCCGTGAACAATTATAAATATTGCTGGTGAGCTAGGGTGCAGGTTCGTCATATGTACTGCCTAAGTCACGATATGATAATAATGATGGAATACTTAATGCTGAACACAAAGTTGGTTCACGTGAGAGCTTGGTAAATATCAGACGGCAAATATCCGCTTAGGCAGTACATGTGACGAACATGCACCTTAGCTTACTATCTGAGTCATTGTAGCTCAATGGTTAGAGCGTCTCACCGGTCATCAGAAGGTTGCGGGTTCGATTCCCGTCTAGGGCTCAGAAATCGT
>JBAHVQ010000482.1:589848-603816 GCA_036872915.1 Nanipora kamurai | reverse complement strand
TGTTGTTATTGTTGTTGCTGTTGCTGTTGTTGTTGTTGTTATTGTTATTGTTGTTTTTTCTGTTGTTGCTGTTGCTGTTGTTGTTGTTGTTGTTGTTGTCGTTGTCGTTGTTGTTGTTGTTGTTGTCGTTGTTGTTGTTGTTGTTGTTGTTGCCGTTGTTGCTGTTGTTGTTGTTGTTGTTGCTGTTGTTGCTGATGCTGTTGTTGCTGTTGTTATTGTTATTGTTGTTGTTGCTGTTGTTGTTGCTGTTGCTATTGTTGTTGTTGTTGCTGTTGTCGTTGTTGCTGTTGTTGCTATTGTCGTTGTTGTTGCTGTTGTCGTTGTTGTTGTTGCTGCCGTTGCTGCCGTTGCTGTTATTGCTGTTGCTGTTGTTATTGTTGTTGCTGTTGCTGTTGCTGTTGCTGTTGCTGTTGTTGTTGTTGTTGTTATTATTATTATTATTAAAGGCTTACAAGGATTAATTCTATTGGTAACTGTGGTGTCTGAATCCAGAAACAATATGATTCGGACAAATTTTAGAAAAGCAGAATATTATCTCATGTAATTCTGAAAGTCATGTTAAATCAACGGTCGGCAAAAAATCCACTGCCTTACCAGCTGATAGTAAAGTTTTCTGGGAGTTTTTTGATTGTACATCATTAAGTCCCTCAGAGTTCCTTCGTACGTACATCGTAAAGGATTGCCAGGTAGACCACCGTATCTGTCAATGAAAATTTAATACTTAATGAAGTTTACAAGCGACAAAACAAAGCAAACTTACAGAACAGTGTATTAATAAGGTCCAAGACACCGCAGAGTCTACCTTAACCGGCAACAAAACGTATCATGATACGCAACAAAACGCATAACAACTCGCAAAAAATGCACTACGACATTGTACCATAAGGCAGCATAACGTACATCAATAAGAAATTAAACTCACTGCAACAGGCCACGAAACACGACACTGCACGCGACCAAACATGGAAAGACACACCACAATCGAAAATACTACTATGCAGAAAACACACCGAAGAAATAAATCAAAAAAAAAAAACAACGAAAGGATTTAACTCACGTAACGTGAAACTTAACAAAGCGATAGATAACATAACTACAGTAAATTTAACACAGCCAAACGTAATGCAAGCCACTGAAAAAGTAATGAACTGCGTGGAAGATTTTCACGTTAATCATGAGCCCCTTTTCTCTACATTTGACACTTTCATTTCAGTTTTTTAGTCATTCTTCCTGAAGAAGAGTCACGACGAAAAACTGTGTTCGCTTTCCGTACGGCTTAGTTTACTCACTGCGATAAATTGGGCCGACTTCTAAGATACATGTTAAGTTTAGAAGAAGTCAGCAAAATGCTCCGTGGCTTTAAATTTGCTTGTTTCTTATTAATGAAACAAATTCCCAGCTCAGCCTGGTGAATAATTAGACATGGTTCACGCTCCGAAAAGGAATAACTTGTCAGAGACAAAGAATTTTTCCCAACAACGTGCCACTGCTATCTAACAAACTTACAACTGAGCTTTAAAGAACTGAATCATTCTTGGATCAATGTCAAGATAAGACGCCACCTTTTCTGCTATCTAAAAAGACAGAAAATTAAAAGAAAAACATAAGAATGACAACGTTTCAGAACAGTCCCTGCTATTTACCCAGAATAATCGTAACCTTCAAAAATATCTGAAAGAAAACATCAATGCTGGAGTCTGTAGGACGAGAAACTAGTTTAGATCATTTTGTGGTATGACTGTCTAGGTACAGGAGCATTAGTCTTTGGCTTCTATAAACTGTATACATATCTTTATAAACTGAGGATAAACTGTATCTGATCAGAGGTTATCCACCAGTACCACTGACTTATTGAAGCATTATGTTTCTTTACAGACGAAACATTTTATTGAAGTGCGGTTAATCCTACAGAGTCGCTGCTTGACTACCCGAGAATTAGAGGTTGTTTTCAGTGATATGAAAATAAATCAAAGTGTAGATCATTCTTCACTCCTCGATAATGTGAATGACATGGTTTCTATTTTTTTGGAGATACGAAACCGTACCTGAGTATAAGTCATTTTCGACGAGAGCACGACCTCAAAACCGGGATCGTTCGGCGAATTCTTGTCACACATGGTGACTTCCATGCGGTTATAAATGTCTCTGGAACAAATAAAGAAAAATCATAAAACAAACCTGTAAATCTAGCCCATATCAACCAATTGACAGTTGGGTTATCGTTATGGAACTAAATCTAAACACGGTGTTAAGTGGCGAAATACCTGAAATAATCCATACAGGTCCGTAGCTTAAACTCATCCAAATCGATATCCTTTCTAAAATGAACGGTAATATACAAGCATAGGTAAGTATATTTTTATGTATGTGTGTATGTATGCACTGTAAGCACGTAGGCAACAAGTTTAAAGTTGTTGTAAATATTGATGCATCACATGTGTAGCTGTGACACAATGTATGTATGTATGTGTGTATGCATGTATGTATATATTCGGATCGGTGTTATATTGAACATACAATTATTGTCCTTCGGTTTGTGCTTGTATATCCGATACAAAACTACCACTCATGTCGTAAATAGAACGTAAATTCTTAGGCACGTAAATTCAATTCAGGTACGTATATTAAATACATATATGTACGTATGTTTAATACAATGCCCCAGTTAGTTCCTCGCTAGCTTTATGTATGAAATGTATACATGTACACTAACACAATCTATACGTGTATGCATATACATGTGTTTATCAATTAGGATGACCTAATTAAGGTCGTATTGTAACGAAAGGTTTCCTTGCTCTGACTTACCTCTGAAAACAAAAAATGTCTCCGTCCATTATCTCATCAAGGTCCTGTTTGTAGAAAATGTTCAGACTATCGTTAGCACGAAAGAACTACCAGTACATTTGGAATGTGTTAAAAGAGAATTAAGTTACTTTTTACCCATCTGCACTCACTTGCAAAACAATCCATCCAGAACGAAGGGAAATTGTTTTCTTTTACATCATACGATCTGTTAAGCCTGATTTCCATCAAGTGGAATTTTCCGTGCGAAGTAGAAGTTTTCTTTGTATTCCTGAATTCAACCCGAGAGCTCACGAAACAAAGAAAACTCCCGAAAAAATCCACTTCGTTGAAAACTAGCTTTATGAATCAATCTCAAATTCATTAATAATTCATGAGCAAAACATAAAGGAAATAACTACCAAGACGCTGTCCAGATATCCGAGGAAGAACTTACATAAATTAAGCCAACTTTCACCTCGATTTTCTCCTCAAATAATGATTCTTTTGAGATGCAATATCATATACTCGAAAGTCGTGTTTCATCCGATATCCAAACACTTCGAAGTGTTTAAAAAACTTCTCCGTGCTTGGATATCTTGATGAAACGCTCCTTCTCGTGTATATTATATCACATGAAACACTCCTTTTCGTGTATGTTCTATTACATGAAACACTACTTCTCGTGTATGTTATATTACATGGAACACTCCTTCTCGTCTATGATATATTACATCAAGCCTGTTTTCCACGACGGGGAGTTTTCGGCGTGAAGTGGAAAATTGTTGCTAAATTCCGCTGTCCTATCTGAAACAGTGTTCAGCTACCTTAAATTATATACTATCCCGTGTCCGTGGATGAAACAAACGTCGACTCTTACCATGGAAAGCAAGACAAATACTTAAGGTGACTCGCTAAAGTTTCTATGTTTAGCGGATGTAATTAGTACGGTCGCCATTGGTGGGCATTTCTATCTCTAAAATAGTTGTAAGTTCGGTACGACGTGTGTCTAACTGTAGTAGAAACATGATAAACATGAAGATATTTGTCGACTTGCACAATTTTCGACGGTAACGCGGACGGTTCTATCGTGACAGAATAACTATTCGACAAGATCGCTATCTACGCATGCGTGCCCAGTCATATTTAGTTACCAGTCTACTAAAAATCACTCTAGGGAGCCTCCTTACATTTAAACTCGAAATATTAAACACTCAGTCGGTTCATACCTCGATAGTTTGGTTTAAGTCTTTGATATGTTCGGTTAGACCAGGCTTTACTTCCTGTCAATAAAAAAAAGGCAATGTTAAACTAACGCTCTAAAAGTGTTGGTGACGTAGAGTAAATCTGGGTCACACAATGCATTACCTCAAACAGCATTAAAGGAGTATCTTTCGGTAACTGTGCTCTTTCACATAGCAAAGGAAGGAGTGACGCTACAAAAGAAGTATTCATTTATGCAAGTTACAAGTTTGCAAGTTTCCTCCGTGGTTGGTACTTGCTACGTAATGTGATTGGTTACTGTGAACTGAACACAGTTTCTCTTAATCGTTTTACCAGACATAATAGAAAATGTGACGAGATTGTTCTCCCTGTCAAAACGTTTGAAATCGTTAACATTGAGCATTAGAAACTTTTTATTAAAATGGTATCCATTAGTTTGGCGTACATTGGTACAAGTACAACTCCAGTTGAGTCTCAAATCATCAAATAATTTGAATTTAAAATCGCGCTTAAGTAATTCATCATTAAATGTGTTTACAAATTCTGTGCATGGGTATTCATTTCATAACTGATTCAATTAGGTCAACAAATTCCCAACGCAGCCAGATGAATAATCAGACATGGTTTTACGCTACTGTGGCTTTAAAACTTTTGAACGCAGCTTGCAAAACTTTTTAGGGTCATGAACGGTAGTTTTGTACGCTACGTTCAAAACTTGTTAAGCCAGATTGGCGTAAAACCATGTCTGATTCAGTTCGGTCCAAAAAAATTTTAATTGCCAATTCATGCTGCATACTTACATATACGGTCCACCAAAGGCACATACTCATGGCCACAGTAGGACATTGTTTCTGATCTTGGGTCGTAATATTTGAAAAACAACAGCACATCATCTGAAGAAGAAAGAAACGCAAACGTAAACAACAGTCTCTTTATGAATGCTATAGAAATATTTCCATTAGTCTGGTATAGTTTTTTATCTTACTCTTCATATCAAATTCAGGAAGTCCCCCATCTCCGCATTCTGCAAAGAAACATGATCATTTTTAAAAGGCAAGTAAACATTTCAAAGAGTAATCAGCCAAAACTCGGACGTAAAATAAATTTAAAATAAATTTCCACCCACCGGGATCAGTTGTTTCCACAAACATCACCCAATCGCTCTCGGGATCGGCAAGCTGGCAAATCTACGAGGGATGAAGACACACGCGGCAGTTATTGGGAATTTTATCGTTAAAAGTATGGTAAGGTCCTTTGAAGTCTAAGCCCGTATTTTATGGAAACGATTAACTTTATCCTAGGTAAGTGAAACGTTCGATAACAAAATGTTAAGAGTGTTGGTGAAGTACGCTAAAATTTTCTTACACTGATTTCCTCAGATGGAATTCGCGTATATTCCGAAAGGTTTTAGTTTGCAAAATTTCGGGGGTAAAAGTCGAAAAAAAAAGCCTCTACGTTCAAATACACTCACTAGATCGGTTTATTATTTCACGGTACATGAACGAATTCCCGTAAATCAGCAGTTCCGTTATTTACCCTTTTGTTGAGGTCTAATTTCATATCAATCGATCCCACGCGATAAGTATTGTTTCTTCGGGCTTGAAATGGCCACGGTCGAATCTGATGCGGTTGGTAGGCCTAGAATGAACGGAAAACAAATATAGAAGTAAATCAACTAACAACTTGAGTTTGTGTCATGGGAAGTTAAAATCAAGAAAACAAAACACGCAACTAACAGCGATGGTATCTCAACGTAAAGCATCTTTTTTAATTGTTAGGGTGTTCACTAGACAATGGAAATCGGTCACTGGAAAAAGTTTTACTGTCAACCTTGGCATTTCGTGCCCATGTAACGTCAACCTTATAACTTAGCCTTGTAATTCATCAAAGAAAACTTAGATAACATGTCTTAATTGTTATAATAGTCAAAATACGCCAAAATTTCATGCTACTGTTACCATGGCAACTATAGAAAATTGCAGTTTGACAAATCTCAAGTCAGTACGTCAGGTACAGTAAGGTACACTCTTCATCGAACGGACAATTCTTTTAGAAATAGGGATTAGAAATGGACACCGTATTTAGTGTAACCTGGAGAAATAGAAACTGTAGGGCACCACCTTAAGGCATTCTATTTTCGTCCTATCTAATCATAATTTTATAAACTTAGGTGGGAGATATAATAGAGCCGTTTATACAACAGAAAATAAGACGCAGCTAATATAAATCTAAGCTAAAATAAGCCGCAACACTCGTATAAATGACATTCAGTGCAGTTGTTCACGACCAAAATAAGCCCCGGCTTATTTAAGTCACGAAAATGCTCGTATAACCACACTGTTCGTAGCTTGTTTTAGTCTAGGCTTATATTAGCCGCGGCTTATTTTCTCATATTTAAACAGCCTTAGTGTTGATTAACGTTAAAATCACTTAAACTTACCATTGCGTCAGCAAATTGCTTAATCATCTTTTCCACAGTGTTTTCTTTCAAAACCTTGAAGGTTCTACGAGGACAAAGGTTATCCAAGAACTTGTTTATAAGAAGCGCTGTGGTGTGCAAACACTATTAACTATATCCTAAATAGATCAATTGCATAAATACCACAATGCACAGTATACAGGCGTAGCCTCAACTTCATTCTTTTGAATATGCGTGTATAATGGTGCATTGTGGTATTTATGCAATTGGTCCATTGAGTGTTACAGAACTGCAAAGCGGTCCCAACTTCACTAAACTACACAATGACGTTGTCATTGCAACCCGTTGCAGCATTTTCCTAAATCTTGCTCCAATTATGTCCTTTAACATCGTTTTTGTGTAGTGCTGTCGAGGTTTCTCAGAAAGAAGAATCAATTACTTCCATTTCAAATATGCTTCCTCAGATTCTCGCCATGGTGCGTTTTTAATAATAGTGTTTGTTGTTACGTGAAATTTACGTATCCCAATTTTGTACGCTCATATTATTTGTTGAACGTTTTAGGAATAACAGCTTCTTTGTAACAGATATATCCTTGACCAGTAATCAATCCCGTTTTCCTTCAATCAAACTTTCCTACCACCACAATGATTTTATAATGCTTTTTAGCTTTTATAATGGCATAAAGCTTTCCAAGAAATACATACAATTATCTCAAAAAGTATGATTTCCATTACCTTAATGGTGTTTTCTTGGTGTCGAAGAGATCATTTCCTTGATGACCACAAAACTGATCTTCTGTGACCACCTGCAGTTAATCACAAATAACGGAGATGTTAAAAGTACCTCATTTTCACGTGCGATACTCCCTATGAATATTAAATATCAGCGGTACATACTTCAACAGTCATATATAAATGTGCTTCGCTTCTCTCCTTCCGTCTCTGAGCCTCAAAGCGCCTGCAAATATCAGAGCAATTATAAGAAGGTACAAAAACTAAATATGACTAGATGAATATCAAAACTCACTTTTCCTCTAGTAGCTTTTCCTCCAGGGCTTTAGGAATCTCCGTGGCACCCACATCAAGGACATCACCTGTTTGGAAACATCGTTCATGGAAAGTTTAGGCATCATGATGCCTAAATCGTTTTTAACCCTATCCTGCCACTCCTTATCTTATCCTATCCTCCCTTCCTCTCTAACCTTCCACTCCCTTACCTCGTAATACCTTTCACTCTCCTTACCCCAGCTGCCCTCCACCCTACCTTCCACTTACTCTCCTTCATGTCCCACTCTATCCCCTCTCCTCCTATCTCGCCCTCTGTCCCCCACCATCCACTTACCCTCACTCTCTGCTTTCTTCTCTCTTTACAACTCCCTTTTCCCTCTTCCCTTCTACGCTCCTCTCTGCCTTCCCTATCTCTCACATTTTCTTTACTACCACCTTATCTCTAAATCTCTACTCTCCCGTCCTCCTCCTATCTATCCAACTCCATCTCTCTCCCACCTACTCTCTCAGACTGCTACTTCCCACGCAGTCTTATCACTCTTCTACCCCCCATGCGGTTATCTCTCCTTTAACCCACCTACCCAGACAACTGTCCTTGATGTACACCAACATGTATGCATTCGTGCAGAACTTGACGGAGACATCGTCCTGTTGAAATTAAACAGACAGCTGGCTCAATACTCTGTTCCATCGCCTATTAAACCTCTGCACAATTTACGGCCAGCACCATCATTTATTCTTTTACTATTTAAAAAGAAAAACTAACACCTCCTCCGATTCCACTAAGCGTGGAATCAGTCAGTTGATCTCCAGAGAAAGCGTTATTAACGAGATGCCCCAATGAATCAGTCTACGCTGGGCTATCCATCTCCGAAAACCAGTGGCGTGCTGGAAAGGGGGGGCCCAGGGGGACATGGTTTCCCTGAGAAGATTTTTAGAGGGCGCCAAAAATTGCACAGAAGGACGGAAAAGTGTCAGTCAAAATTTTGTCAGAGAGAAACACTTAAATTTAAACTAGAAGTCCTTTTTTAACATTGTAATTTCACATAGTATACGATAATTCCTTCATTTTTATGTAAAATTTGAACTATACTCGCTGTAGAATTAGATGAAAAACTTCACTCAAATTGCTGCAAATGGTGTTTCCGAGGTTCTAGATTTCAAAATTTTCCAGGGGAGAACCCCGGACCCTCCGAAACATGTGGTCACTGATTACAAGAGGGCGGCACATTCACTGATGGCCTCCCCAGACTAACAGAAGCCAGCACGCCACTGCCGAAAACACCAAGGCCCTCTGTCTTTATGAAATTCTGAGTTACGTCACATGTAATCCTCCAAAAGAATGACAAAACTTGAAGCAACGAATGACCTACGAAGCGAAATGCTCAGGAAAAATGTCAATACGTTTCCTCCTAGGCGATCATTGGCCAGCTGTGAACGACTACCTAATCAAACTGTATCACGGCAATAACTTACATCGTATCCCCCAAAATTATGATCAATAGCTTCTTGTTTTGATGCCTGTTAACAAGTAAGAAAGAATGTGAACAACTTCCCAACGCAGCCAGGTGAATAATCACATATGGTTTACGCTACTCTGGCTTGAAAAGTTTTGAACGCAGTTTACAACCCGTTTGACCCAACGTTTCGACACTCGTGACTGGTGTCTTCATTAGGGGTGATTGATCTGAGTATGATGTCCTTATTTATATCCTTAGATGACGTTATCTATTAATGAGATGCAAATAGGCATCCGGTAATAAACGTATTAACTCCTTTATGTCCGAGGACTTTCCCCTTGACGAGTAAAATCGTCTGGCGTTAGCCAGAGTTAAATACTAAAGTCTTCATAGGTCACTGAGGACCTACAGGGACAGAAAGGAGTTAAAGGAATCCTACGTAGTTTCAACGTAAAAGTTGCCCAAAAACTATTCTTGACTTTGGGACATATTTTTGCAAAGCCCCAGGGATCGTACTGCGAAGGCTCAGAGAAAAGACGTGATTCCACAGGACCCGCCTAAAAGAACTCAAACTAAATACTTACCAGTGAAACTACATCATCATCAAATTTACACCACTGTATCAAACAAGAAAGTAGCATTAGACATTGCACCAGAGATAAATTCGGCAATTTAACAAATAATTCACAAAAGCCACGCAATAACTATGAATTAAATTACTTAGGGCACCTACCTTTCCGTCTCCTTTGGGATTAATGTATACAACATAATGCCCACCATGGTTATCACCTGAAAGACAACTGTGGTAGTTATTACAGTAAAATTAAGGTTTCGTTCCCTGTTTCCTACCTCCTCTTCTCTCTTTTCATAACTTCTTTCTTTCCATATCCCTTCTGTTCAGACTCCTTTCACTTTTTTCTCTTTCTCTCCTTTCTTATGTTTTCAGCCAAAAGGGTAGAAGACTGCCGAAACCTTATAATACAAAAATCGACGTTTCGAGCGAAGGCCTATCTTCTCACGTCTCGCTCCGAGGTTCTTCGATTGAAATAAGGCAGTTTTACTATCATACTAAATGCTCAATACTATATGTGGTTCATGGGGGAGTTTGGTATATATCAGACGATCAACGAACGTTCGTCAAGCTGGTTTCCTCAGAAAAAAAGATTTCTGAGCCCTAGACGGGAATGGAACCCACAACCTTCTGACCGGTGAGACGCTCTAACCATTGAGATACCACGACCCAGATGGTGAGCTAAAGGGCAGGTTCGTCATATGTACTCCCTAAGCGAAAGTCACGATATGACGCGAGTCACGACATGATCGTGATTTCTGCTTAGGGAGTTCATATGACGAGCCTGCACCTTGGTTAATCATCAGAATCTTGGTAGCTCAATGGTTAGAGCGTCTCAACGGTCATCAGAAGGTTGTGGGTTCGATTCCCATCTAGGGCTCAGAAATCGTTTTTCTGAGGAAACGAATTTTACTATCCCTAATTGCCGGCAGTTTCTTGACCATTTTCTCTTGTGTTTTGATTCTTTTCTTAATCTTACTCCAAAACACTCCTACCAGATAAAACAACAGAAATCATACCACTATGAACAAGAACGGCATGCAAGGTGTAGGTTGCTGAAGTTGACGGGTGCTGTTTGAGATAATTATCCAGGTTTATCTTTTCATAAAATTCATATCTAAACACAATAAAACAAACACACATGTTAAGTAAGGGTTAATCACTGGTCACGAGTGTAATAAAGGATTTCACATCCCGAGTGGGGCGTAACGGCCACGAGGAACCGTTAGCTCCGAGTTGATCTACGAAAACCTCACGCAAATACTTTCCTGCTCGTATGGCCCTCGCTCTCGGTTAGTAAATCTTTATTACTAACCCGTTTGCAAGCGCGTATCGCATTCGGAACTGAATAACTTTGATACGGACCTGTCATTTATTTTAACATTTGCATCTGCCACTGGATCATATTGGAACCTCATCAGTTGTAGGTGAAGTACCGTGGGGAAGCTATCGAACACAACGCCTTTCTTCGCTTCCTAAATGTTGAAGAAATAAGAAGTCGTAAAGACTGGCCATTTCTGCATGATTGTCAACATTCGAAAGCCACAACGCAAGTCACCGCAAGTTTTAGCTTTTGCCTCGTTTGGCCGTCAACGTGTGACGACTTGGGTTAACTTTAACTTTAACAATTATGCTACATTACAGCATCTCAATTCAGTACAATAAAGATCTCTAAAACATGCATTAGTAAACTACAGTATTAAACTATGTAATTATGTATACAAAATATGTACAAAATTTTTAATCTTGAAGTTATACTCATTTAAAAATTTCCTCTGCAAGTTCCCAAAAACCATTATTAACCCCTTGCCTTAACGATTCTTGCTTATGTTGTTTCGTTTTATGTTATATCGATTCTTGCTTATGTTGTTTATGTTGTCAGCTTGGGACTAATTTGAACTTACTCTAATTTCACGTCAAATCTGACTTCTTTAAGATCTATTCTCAAACAGACTATGAAGAAAAAAAACTCAAAGAAAAACAAGGCAAGGCACTGATGAGCTTTTTACACGCAAAACGTTGCCTTTATAACTTCGGAACTAGCAAAAATGCAGAATTTGCAGCGACTGGTGCTACCGTTTGATTGGTGACATCGCAAGTCGTCAGACGTAAACTTGCGGTGACTTGTGATCTCGTTTGATAATGGCTTTAAACAGAAATGTCAAAGCATCTACGTAGCTTCAGCACCTACTGCGTCCTGCCACATCAAATGCCAGAGTTGACTGCCATAAAGCTCTTACCTGCATTCCATACTCTCCAGCATCGTATTTATTGTCTCCATCTAATGTTTCCACAGCTGTATATTCTGTGAATGACTCATAGACTGAAAATGACGGACAAGAAAATAACATTACAATCTACACAACCTCTTGCTTACTTGCAACGTAAATATATCATACAAAAATCCATGCTCAGAAAGTTAGCGACATCTTGATCACATTAATTCAAACCTTTCAAGTTTTAACATTAATGAAGTCCAAATGAAGTCAAAATCAAGCAAACTTACTATCCTTTTTGCCTTTAACATTTAATTGAATGTCATAGAAAGACTCGGTCCTACATGAAAGAAAATTTCATCACTGTCAGCCATTCAATTTACAACATATAAAGATAAATTTTAAATAAACTCACCTGGATGATCCATAATCTACATTGGTACACTTGATGAAAGACTGTGGAACAAACGAAACAAAAAAGACGTTATATGTCTTAGAGTTGTTGATATAATCATTCTATGTTTAGTAGGTTCAAACAAATCACGGGCCAAATAATTAAGATTAACTCTTCCAATACGATGTTTTATTATGCTGAAGTTGAAAGAAGTGGCATTTGTCCCATATAACGAAAATGACTGATAGAGTTTCTAGATTCTAGCATGAAACAATGGCAACTTATAATCCTCTGTAGCATTTTTCTATTCAGATAGTACAATTAAGTGACAAGATAATTATAAAACTGTGAATGGTGTCAAGAGACCTAGTGTCAAGACTGTTAAAAAAGTTAATTCCAGTTCCTTACACACATTTTTCCTTCTAAGAGCTCTGGTATAGTACCCTGTAAAATAAAAAAAAATCCAAAAACATTTCATTCAGTGTGGCATTTTTATGACATCCTTAACTTATTTTGAACTAAAAAATTGTTAGTTAACAATGAGGTGTAGCCAAAGTTTAGAAGGGCAAACTATAAAAAAGAGATTATCTGCCTTACTGTTTCCTCAAGTGATTTTCTCAGTCTTATTTCCAACATTTATTGTTAGTTTTCCTATTCATTTTTGTGAAAATTACACTCTGGAACTCACTCCTCCATTTTGTAAAATATATTTGAAATTTAAATATTCACCTCACCCTTTTAAGTGATTTTTTGTCCGTGTTTTCAACAAGAGGTAATAAGAAACAGTGAAAAGTCACATAGGAGATTAAAACTGACATGCAAGACCGCATCGGGGACTCAAACTGAAGCACATAATTGCCCTCCATGAGCAGTCATCTTGGTTTCACCTTTTATTGGCCAGTTCACCATCCATATATAGAAATAACTGGGTATAAGCTATACCTCAACACATGTGCCCTTCATCTTGCTTTCCATGTTATCCAGCAGCTGCAACAGGACAACATTATCACAAGTGATTCTTCAATTATGAAAAAGGTGCCATATGCAATTTGAACCATTTTGACACATTTACACACAAATTACACTTACAACACGGCACAGTTCTTGAACATCATGCTGCATGAAGCTGTCAAGAGTTTCCCATCTAGTAGAGAAAATACAAATTTAATAATGATAAAATCATTGATACTAAAACTCCATGAAAATGTTGACAGAAAAAAATCATGTTGTTTTCACAAAACAGGTGATACATCTACCATCAAACTATAGGTCTAGATAAGTAAAGTGATCAAATGATAAGTCAAGCAGTCCCACACTTCAAATAACTTGTTCACCAGTAGTAGCAGCTTAAACATATGCAGTACTTACCCAAACAATCTAGAGTACTTACCCAAATGATCTTGTTAACTTTTTTGTTCCCACTGCTTTATCACTTTTAAAGAAAGTGAATTGATAAACACATAGAAAACAAAATCAACTTGCTTAGGGTATGGAAATTAGAAATATAATACTAAAGAAGTGAGTTTAAAAGACAACCAAAACTTCTTGACATTGCTAAAGCTTACCTAAACTGAAGTTCATAAAATACTCTTTGCAAGTTAAAAGCAACACTTTTTTGTGGGTCATCATGAGCAGTTGGCATGTGGTAAACAGCCTGCATTAAATTTAAATAATCTAATTTAATAACTAAAACAACAGATGTACAGTAAGATGAGTAAGATAAAACGTTATTAACTCTATTCAGATCCACCATTTTTAAGTACAGCTGAATCCCTTCTGGTATTGTATTCTCAAGCAGTAAAGTGAATTATTTTGTCAGACATTCAAGTACATGTATTACAACACATTGCTTGAGACACTTGAAGTGATGATGTGGATGAATAACAGTGGGC